>JARHVA010010751.1:0-7500 GCA_037957365.1 Torreya grandis | reverse complement strand
ACTTTGAAACCAAAGATAAACATTATATAAAATAGTAGTTTGGTTAGTAACATAAAAACTATGTTCCAACTCTACATTATTAAAGCAAGACTAATTTGTTTTTTTCCATATTTGAAATAAAACATCGGCTTGAAATATATGACAAATTCTATAGTATTTTACAAGAAACAAAGTTGAATCCCCCAAAAGAGACATATTCCACGGGAATAATTTAGGTTAAAATGGCAGAAAAAGGAATGAATCCACTAGTCCACATAGATTATATGTGAGATAAAAACTAGAAAAGGTACTTAGGAATATCTAGTTATTAAGAAGTTATGAAAATGGGGATTGACACAACTAGGTGATTTATACATTCACCCATAGGTAGGCCCAACCAAAGGAGACACCATAAGAAATGATTTTGTTTGGGCTTAATAGTAGCAGACCACATAGTATTAACTATTGGGCATAAACCCCATGTCTAGAATGGAGATTCTATTTGAGTTTGAGCATTTCATCTATAATATGGTGAGGGGTTAGTAAAATATACCCCAGTTGAGGATAATAATGGGTGAAGGGGTGGTCATAGGCTTTCTAATCCTTTAACCAAGGAACAAGATAATTGACTCCTATTTTGTGAAATACTAACTGAGTATGGAACCTTAAATTTGTAAAATAGCCTCTACATCTAAATTATTTAAATGAAATTTATTCAAAAGTTATTAACAAGTTAGACATGCCCTATTCTCCTTGAAAAATAGATCACTGATAACCTTCATACCTTTCTGAAAAAGCCTTGACCATTTAACCCAAGGGACTTAGGTGTAAGGACCATTTTAAAAATTTAAACAGGGATACCACTACAGAGAGTAGTAGTTAATGGAAAGGTCATTCCTAAAATCCTCACCTACCTAGTTAAGGTGAGGCTTAGGATTTTCCCAATATTTCCATATGTTTGAATTAAAAAGTTACCCTTAATTTTAATAGGTATTAAGGTTATGAGTAGAGATTGAATTCCTAGTTCTTTCAAATCCTTTCTACCACATGGCATTCCCTAGGAGGCACAATTTTATACAATAGTATTCTAGGATTCATCCCCATTAAAACATATAATAATCCATTTGACATTGAAGGTAAGGATTTGAATTTTAATATCTAGGAGACCCAGTCCCCCAACTTCTTTAGGACAATAATATATGTTCCAAGTAACTCTATGGAAACACTTATGACCCTCATAATTAGCCAATATAAAATATCTTAGAAGATTTTCTAATTTTATGCCAGAAACATTAGAAGGGGCTTAAAAATAGGAATAATACACATGAGTGATGTTAATACTTTAGTGTAAATTTGAAATTTTCTAGTAAGAGATAGAGGCTTGGTGAACCAGAAAATATTTATTTTTCAACTCTCTACACCACATAAGACCATTGATTAGGGGGAGAGGCCAAAAAATAAAAATGGATGCCAAAAAGCATAAAATACACCTTAGGGAGAATCTACTACCATTTATATCCTTCTAACCAAGGAGGTTTGGGGCCCAGATATTAATAGTAATACTGAGTCTTCCTCCATTGAATACATGAACCTAAAGCCAAAAAAAAAATATGGGCACATTCCATGACATTCTTAATGAAATATTATTCTTTTTTAAAGGTGAGAAAATAATCTTCCATGAAGTGGCTATTTAAAATTTATCTATTAGATTGAGGGAGGGAGATGCCTTTCAATGAACACTTAGTAGTTTAATTCATTAGGAGGTAACTAAACCCTTTCTTTGCTAGCATGTATAAATAAGGGTCTAAAGGACACCCTTGTCAGATAGAATGATGATGTTCAACCCATGAATATTGGTTTTTATTGAAAGTGATATAAGCCATATCATATTGAAATAACATGTTAATAGTCTGAGCAAATTTGGGGCCAAAAGTAATGACCTGCAACATGGCCAAAATGAAGTACCACTCAATATGATCGTAGCCTTTCTCACAATCAATATTGACAAACAGATCCTTTTGATTAAAAAGGGACTCTTTTTTTTTTTTTCAATAATGAATTGTTTATAAAAATATCAATTGGATTGATTCTTAGGTTAAGGAGGGATTTAAGTAGGTATTTAAAAAATAATATGTCTTTTATGCTTCACTTGGAAGGGGATTTGAAACTACATCTATAAAAAATATCACAACTATATTTGAACATTCATGATCCTACTCTAAAGGCTAATGTAATTTATATTCATAGAGATGCGTTCCTATATTTCTAGAGTTATAATTATATTTCATTGACTAAATAATGTCACAAAACAATTTTTTACTACAATTGTTCATTGACTATTTTTTAAATAAATATTTTATAGTCTTATATAAGTGTAATTTATGTTTCAAGATAAAAAATGTAATATGGCCTATAATAGTGTATATAAATGCTTCAAGAATGTTATTATTTTTATACGTCAATACAATCTTCAATCAAAACCATATTTTAATTATATTTACACATTTAATTTTTTTTCCTACAAAAATTCTCATAAATATATGATCTTCACTCTACAAAATCTAACAGGAATATAAAATTTATTTAAAAACATTCAAATAAGTATTAAAACTCTACAACTTAACACTCATTACACTAACATTCTAATATTAAAAATGTACAAAATTTCAGATAACTACTCATTCTTATAACTAATAAGAGACCCAAGATTACATGGTTCTTATAAATTCCATATTATTTAAAAGACAACATATGTATATTCATATTTAAATTCTTAGTTACGAAACATCCAAAAAAAATTATTTCAACACTTAAGACTATGCATTTAATCTTTATTCTTTCTATAGTTCACCATCATATATCAAATTTATTTTCATTCACATAAATATCCACAAAATAACATTTAAATTAAGTAAGATGAAAGGTTACTAACCTCCAATACATGTGATTTAATCATGACACTAAACCTTAGTCAACCCCCAAGTTTAAGAGGTGACCCCCACACTTTAACAATGTAAGATAATAACATAGATTAAAAGACCACTATGGCTTTTAAAAATACAAATTAATACATACTATTAAAAAAATCAATTCTTATTTTCCTTGGGAATGTGGGAATAGTTGAAGTAAAAGAAAAATATTTGTTAAGATATTTTATTTCTAATACTTTATTAAAATAAAGAGGAGAGAAAACTATCAAAAAATAAAAAAAGGATTATAGATTCACTCTTAATTATAATACTTCCCATGTGGTCTTTCTCTATGAAAAATCAAAATGGGAAATATCAAGTAATTTATTGGCTCAAATATCCACCCTTATAAACTATAATAGAAGGAAGCCGTGATAGAGACCTAAGTTTCCCTTCTAATTTTTAAATAATTTTATACTCCTTATGTAAGATTATAAAATTATATACCAATAACAATTATAATCACATTTTTCACATAGAACAACATTTATAACTTATTCTTAGGGAAAAAACTGACCTCTAATGTTACAATTATATAAATTTCCTTAGCTAGTTATACTTAAATTTTACAATCTCTACAATTCCTAATTCCTTATAGAAATGTTTAGTTATAGGTAATAATAATGAGGAATTATCAATTTATTTCTACTCAATAGAAGGAAATTTTTCTATCTTGTGAACCCTTATAAAACAGATAAGGGTCCCCTATCTTTATTGTTTCAAATTTTTATTAGTGATATTAATATTATAAATTTTTATTTTAGAAACTGTTCATGTGGCCCAAATATCCATGAGACCTCTTTTCATTGCCAATTAAAAATAAATAAAAATCATTTTTGATATTTAAAATTTAGCTAAATATAGGAATCTGTAAATTGACATGGAAGGGTGTTACTTATAAGTAATCATATATCTAGGGAAAATTAAATGGAATATTTTCACTCAAGTTTCTAAATAATTAATTTTAAACCTAAATATAAATACCCCAAGGTTAACTTTAATCACAACACTATTCAAACACACAACAAATAATAAAAAACACACATGCAATAAAGGTCCATACCATAAGTTGGTACGGATTGTGAGGGTTGGTCCATAGTCACCTCTAGTCCCTTACCTTATTATAATAATAAAAAAATATTTCATACACAATTGATTTTACCTTTAAAATGTTCACATAACATAAATACTAAAATAAACATCACATCACCACATATATTAAAACCATATTAAAAAAATATGAATCCTACTGCTAGCACATTTTTTCTTTCTTTTCAATCTTACATTCCTACACATATAAGGATTTTATATATTTATTTGTCATTTATTCATATAGTTTTAGTAATAATATATATATATATATATATATATATATATATATAACATAGTTATATTTTTATATATATCCAGACTAACTAAATCCTCTGACTAGACCATAATAAATAACTGAATAAGAAAGAATTCAACATGACAAGTTTAAATCCTCACTAACAAATAATAGAATAATACTAAACATTTACAAAGTTGAATACATATCATTAATAGTGAAAATAATTTCTAATAATTCATCATAGATAACACAACAAAATATTAATCATGAAAATTGATGTAAAATAATAGAGTTCATGGATAGAATAGCATTATCCCTCTCTACTAAGGTATCAGTTTGGTCATATCAATGGTCTAACACAAGATCATTATTGTTTTAAGTATTAGGGTTTTGGAGGTGGTGGTCATTGATTGTTTTTAATGGTAAATAACTGATTATGGAAGTAGATTTGACATCTTTTATGACTAAAAAACAATTTTCTAGGGAGGTTTTAAATTTCATTGTAGAAAATAAGAGGAACACAAGGATGCTATATAATAGAGGAGGATGTTGGTAAGGATGATTTAGGGAGTGAGGGGAGTCATCATCTAAGGAATGATGTCAGAGAGGAGACTTTTAAATCATAGGATATAATTGACCATTAGTTATTAAAGGATATCGTTATTTGAAGGAACCAGTAAGGGAAGGCCTATCCCATAGAGATAAACAATAGAGGACATTTATAGAGATTGAAAGAAGAGAGGATTTTAAATCATTGGAACCCATTAGGATATGTATTCTAGTTTTATTGAGGAGGATGAACTAGTAGATGTCTTGAAAAATTTGGAATGGTTTGTTGATAAGGTCATTTTTTACATGTTAAACAAGTGTTTGACTAACCTTTGAGTGTTCCTCAAATGGATTTAATAAAAAAATGTAACTCCTTATCAAATATAGATTGTAAATATATATATGCACAAGGGGTTATTCATACCATATTTTAATCATTCCTAAGATATAAACATGATCATGTAATAACAACTCTATTATATAGATCAACATCTCTTATTGATGAAGCCACATTTTCCATCTTTCAACCCTTTAACTGAATCATTTATGGTTGTGTGGATACACCTTCCATATCTACCCCTTTAGTTTTTGTCTAAATCCTTGATTTCAATAATAGGTAAGGCATTGGGAGAAATGATGGTATTGGATAAATCTTCTATGGATTATATTCATACCACCTATGCTCATATCTTGGTTTGTATGGATGAGTCAGAACGTTGTGTATTAATTGTGTTGTAAGTTTAAAATTATTGTTATACCCAATATATAGACTAAGAAGGACTATCATTCAGAGGTAGAAGATATTATTTATAGTGTGTATGGTTAATTATTATCAATTTTATATTAAAAAGGTGTGAACCTCTTATTGGAAGGATGCCCTTCTTCACCATTTATCAAATTTTTCTTCTGATAGTGAAGATGGTGATAATCAAATGGAAAAATAAGTGAAGGATGTAGATTTGTATTTGAAATTTGTTATAATATATGTGGAGGAAAAGGTGAAGTCTTCAGGCCACATGATGGATGCTTTGTCAAAGGAATATTTTGTTTTGAAAATTAGTAAGACTTCTGATTCAAATGAAGGTCTACTAACTAAGGCTTCATTGAATAACCAAAAACCACTTAATACTCTTGAAGTGTCTATCTTTATCTTGCATACTCAAGTAAGGTGTAGATTATATTGTAGTGATAAATATAAAAAAGGGAGAGGTAAATATGTGATGGAAGCTCTAAACATGATCCTCATATCACAAAAATAAATTAGTTTAATAGGGTCAAAATTATTTTATGTTTATTTTGAGTTCTTTTTGTGGGTTTCAATGTTATCAAAACATTGTGGCACATGTCTTCAACCAATTTTATTTTCTATTGGTAGAGCTTATCATTTAGACTTTCATTATTTTATCCTTCTCTCCTTTGTAAAAGATTAGGCCTCTTTCAATACTTGACCTTTGGAAATAAGAATGTCATTTAAAAAGGTATGGGTACTAGGCCTTAAGTGGTATGACATAATCCCAATTAGAATCACATTCATCATATATTTCCCATTGGACACTAATCTGGTACAAATATCATCCCTGAAGTGCTAGGTTATTATTCTTCATAATCTTTATGGGCTCCAATGAAATGCACCAATCATATTCCACCAATAAGGTAGACCAATAAAAAAAATGAGATATATTTTTATTTTAATTCCATATAATAGAAACATGGAATATATTTCACATCTATGATAAAATAGATATAAAATTAAGTTAACAAGTTGATGGTATAATATTCTCTAGGATTTTGAAGAGCCCCCAAAAATATGGTACTAGTTGAGATCTATTTCTATAATGTATAAGGATATTATAAGGTCACACATGATAAAAAAACCGTATCACTAACATAAAAATGTTTATCAAATATATGAGTATCAACATACCTCTTTTAGTGATGTTGTGCCTCCTCTAGTTCCTTACATATTTAACCACATGATGCTCCATATATTACAACAATGAAACTCCAAATGATATGTGATCTTATGAGTGGTTTTAACTAAAGTGGATTGCACACTTCATTCCTTATTTAAATTTAAAGAGTTAGTGTATGTAAATCTTAGGTTGTTTAAAGGTCTGATTATAGTAAATCATGGGAGGGATATGCAATTAAAAAAACCCACTAATTTGTATAATAATTTACCTAATATGATATTTTTAAAAATATAAATGAACCACATAAATAAGTAGTTATTTGTAAACTGATTGAGATGGCTTAAAATAGGTGTAGAAATTTATGACTATTGAAAATAGGATCTAAGTCTTAGAAACCATCTTTGATAATAATGTAATACTTTGGATAGTAAAGTAATATGTTATTATCCACCTGAGATGCGCTCGTGTCTCTATGAAATTTTTTTTGATCTTATTGGTACACCTCTAGATGATTATGATCTATGTGTGCCTATGTTGATGAGCCCTAATTCACTATTTTTGAATTGTTTCTAAATAATTTTTGAGAAAAACATAGTCTTCCATGTTGCTAGCAGATTTTTAGAACATAAGCAACAAAAGTATGATGTTAGCTAGGTAGGTTGGACATTCTCAACATCTTATTATATTTAGATTTTTCTATATATCAATACCTCAAGAGGGGATCAATCCTAATGTAATAATACAAATCTAAATGTTAGTG
>JARHVA010010750.1:0-133917 GCA_037957365.1 Torreya grandis | reverse complement strand
ATATATCAATTTGGTTCGAATCAACTATTACAAGCCATATTCCTATATAACCATAAGAATAATCCTCAAATATTGAATAGATATTTTTGAATAGTTAGATATTTTGTAGGATAGAGCTATTTAACCAATTCAATAATAATCATGGCTAACTCTACATCTCTACCCCCATCTCCTAGGTTACCTTTGTTTGAATGTGAGGTTCTATAGAGGTTGAGCCTTCCACAAGGTTCCACATACAACCTATTATTTCTAATGAATCAAACAAAAAAACCAATCGCCATAAGCATTCAAAGAAACCCATTCATTGATTTATTAAGAAATTGGATTATAGGACCAACATAGTAAATGTATGAATTTCCAAGAAAGTTGATCAAAATTCATTCTTCACACTTTCTCACCTTTTATCCATCTTCTATCTTCTCTCTCTCAAAATGCTATGAGCCATCCTTTATGACATGTACCCTATGTTCACAACCTCCATTATCTTCATTTTATTCCTTTTCCATCACCTATTTACTTCCACTTTTGATACTCTTTGACCAATTAAACTTGTTAAATAATATGCATGATAGATATCTTAACCAACTCACATTTTTTCCTCCATGCAAAACATAACAAACCCCATAATTTTCTTCCAAATGTTGCTTAATTGTAATCAATGAATGATTAGTAACCTAATCATTCTCAATGCTTCTATCATTCCCTAATAAATCATATTTTATTCATTTATCAAATCAGCATGATAAGGATTTAAACAAACCATATTCAACCATCTCAATCACATAAGTCACATAACTTATGTTATATTCCATGCAAGACTATCAACTAGTAGTTGTCTAATGTATTTCCCATGCAACAACTAAACACATAGAATAATATAACTTTGGAAATGCAATTAGGTATATTTACATTCAATGTTATCCACCAACATATATACTAATCACAATGATTTTGTAAAATCATTAAATAATTAACATTAATATATCCATTTATATAATATGAATATAAATAATTTAATCAAATAATTAATAAAATATGATCTCTTTACAAAAATGTTATTATCTTTTAACATTATAATGTAATTATCATAATAATAGTATTTAATTATTATTATCTAAATATTATATCTCAAGTAATGATTATGGAATTAGTCCACAACATCATAATGTTTTACTATTCAACCAAACATAATAAGGTAGTCATATAAGTAAACATAGATAAATTTACTCATTAATCCAAATAAGATGAGATACATAATATCAACAAATTAGTGAAATAACTCAAATAATCAACATAATCATAATAAACAATCAAAATTTTATCAAAAAACATACTAATAATCATCTAAAGAAAAAGTACACAAAACATACTACGCTATCCATATCAAAAAATTATGAAAATGATATACTAAGTGGTGTGTGTAGGGGCTTCCATATTCATTATTTCTCATCCCTAACATCTGCATCTAACCGCCATTTCTAATGATACACTCCCTCCATCATGATCTGAGTTAAGAATTTGTCCTATGTGATCTAGGAATTTGACTAAAAAGAGGAGATTAGTGTTGTGTTAGTGAATGACACCAAAGAAAAAAAAAACACACTAAGCTAACATCTTCATGCCTAGTTAATAGGGTAAGCTTAGTAACAAAAATAAAATGACAAACAAAACTAAAAAGTAAGGAAATATAACAATAATTCCTTCACCTTCCTTAGATGTTCTAAATGCCTTTGTAGTAGTGGTTTGCTCAGTTTTGTGCTCATGAAGTCTTTATCAAAGGAGGCTTGGTATCTCCTCTTCTCGTTGGCCCCTTATGGATTTGGATTGGCTTGTATTGGAATCAATTTGGTATGGTAACAGTAATTATAATATATTCTTGAAGATATTTACGCATTATAACTTTGCACCAAAATAGCATAGAAATGATGTTCATGGCCTCTCTATTTATAGATTTTTGTAAATGTCTAGAATTAACCTAAACCATCCATCTTAGGATTGATATGTGTGGCTAAGGATTAATCTAATTATGAAATTAAAATTGATAAATAGGCTCATTAATAATTGGGATAGAGGAGTAATTAAGAGGCATGGAGGGCTTTGATGAGGTATGGGAGGCATGAATCTTGATATTTGTGGCATTTATGGCCTAGGGATATTTTCCCAAAAAATGAGGTCACTTGATGATGTAGATATTCAATATTGATTTCCAAAATAAACTATTCAACAAGCTTCCATAAAATTATTAATTATTCCTTGATTTGGATTAATTATATTTTTAAGCATGTTTAAGCATTTTATGCACAAATTACTCAAAATGATCAAAATGCCTTATTATTGGTCCAAAATTTGATTGGATAAGAATTGGAAGGCAATGTCAAATGCATTCGATCCATTATACCATTTAGGATGTTACCAATAATAAATAATGAAGGCACATGTCTTGTGTAAGAGATTTGATAGGAAAGATCAATCCAAGCATCTAAGTGTAAAATTAACATTTTGAATCGAAATGATCTAATCAAAGTTAGCTAGCCCATAAATTGCATTTCCCCATTTAGGGATACCCTAGCTAGAATTAGTGCTTGACTATATCAAGTTCAAAAATTTTAATGCATTTTAGTGTTTTTATATCAAATTGTGTATTTTACATGGAAATTAGTCAAAAGCCTGATTGGAGGTTATTGGTGGCCAAATTTAGGTGTCTATAGTTTGCCCCTATATGGGAAGATATTGAAAACCATAAGCAAAGTAATGTCTTCTCAAATAATGAGATATGGTCTATATGCCAACAAGAAGGTAATGATTATAAAACTTGGCTAAAAATGATTTTGGGAAGCCTATGATGATGCCCCCTTGAGGGAGTGGCCATCACATATGTTGATGGATGGTCCCTTGAAAAGAAATAAGAAGAAAGGTGGAATTAACCCATGGTTGAGATTAATCCAAATTAGAAAACTCCTACATGCATTGATTTAAAAAGCATGTTGATTTACCCAAAGGTGGTTATAATTAGGAATAAATGTCAAAATAATGATTTGGCCATAGGTGGTTATAATCATTATGAGGACCTAAGTTGGCTAAAGATGATGGTGCCCCATTTAGGGCTGATTAGCAAGCATAACTCAAGGATATAACCTAGACTATATATTAAATATGAGTAGACATAAAGTGATTAAAGAGATGGATAGAGGAATAAGATTGATCATTATAAATGATTTAGTTATACCTACCAATGAGGATATTATCATCCTTGTTAGTAATGATACAATTAGAATGTTTAATGGGTTAATTTGATCAAGGGTGGGATGGAAGGGTTTTGTTAAGGTGCCAAGGAGAAACTTTTTTGGCTCCATTGATTTTAAACCTTCATGAAGCTAATTTTTGATATAACATGTGATGGTATGATTTATGATAGAACACCATGAAGACTTGGCCAAAAAATGCATAAGGACTGACTTCTGATCCAATAAGCACTAAAAAACAATGCAACAATGATAAAAACCATAATGATAATGTTGACGTATGAATATGGATGGATTAAAGAATAATGTGCTCAAGGAATCACCCAATGAACACATAGAGACTGAGTCAAGGCAACAATGCTAAAAGCAAACAAATAGGCAAGTGAAAAAACAAACAAAAAAAACAAAAACAAATAAACAACTTGAAATAAATAAATAAATACAAAACCTGAATACAAAACCAAAAGAAAACATCCTAACAATGATCATGCCCTAGTAACCCAAATCAAGGATAATTGACTAGGCTTAGACAAGAAATTTTTTTTTGGATTTTTGAAATGTTATGAATTTTGAGGTATCTTAACTCATTATAGAATGACAAGATATCTAATTTCAAAATGTCAAAAGCATTTGGCTTAGGTTGATCACAAAATGGTGAGAGAGTATGGAAAGGGGGACTGAATTAAACTCAACATGAATTGATCATGACCCATATAGTCCTAAAATGACCTCAAGTCATAGTAATTCCATCGACACAAAAGGGAGGGAAAAACCAACTAGGTCCTAAGAAGTTCTCAAATCTAGCAAATGGCCAGTCAAATGAAAATAGTAATGGCAAGGTGATGCAACAATGCATAGTAAATAAGTGTTGCCCCTAATTTGTACATAGGTTTTTATAACTAGGATACAATGACATAGGTCAATGATACTAATTTGTCCATAGGTGGTTATAATTAGTAGCAAGACTGGTGAGACACTAATTTGCCCATAGGCAGTTATAATCAGGCTCATAGAAACAAACTTGATATGATGAAAGATATCTTGCTAGATAAACTATCACACTACTTTCATAGACTATAATTCAAACATGGATCAGATTGATTTTTGAAACTTTATTAGAATCCTCTCACAAAAGGTGTAGGAAGAACCAAATGAACCAAGATCAAAACAACATTGTGTAGGATGACTTAAAACAAGATTTTGTCTAGATAGAAATGGAATGATAGGATGGATAAAATGTTAAGAGGGTTTTCCCCCAAGTGATAGGGTCAATGGATGGGTATGTGACAATGGAAAATAGGAATATGTAACAATGGAAATGGCATAGCAATGAAATGATATGGTACATGTTTTTGGCCTGGGTGTGGTTTTTTATTATGTTGTTCTTGCTACATCCACCTCATGACAATTAAGGTAGTTATCCTAAAACATTATTATATCCATAAAATAATTCTATATAATAATCAAATATGATCACAAAGTATAAAATATAAAATTAACTCTAACTCATAGAATCTAATCATGTAAAGAAACACAAAATTGTCCCATAATCAACATATGTCATCAAGCTTAATCAAATATTAATTAATTAGCTAATTAGCCATAATAATACTTGGATTAAATAGGTTATTTAGGTTAGAGATAAATTGGGATGTGATAGGAAATCAATTTTTTTTAGAACCTTCCTATATTTAAACTAAAGATAATCAATCAACCACATGTAAGATCAATTACTTCTAAGTAAATAAACTATGGTAATTAAGAGACATAAAAAAACAACTGGAGTGTAACCATACAAATTAAATATAAGAGATCAACTTAACAAATGGGATTGTCACAAAAAATTCTCACAAGTGGGCCATACTTGGTTGGAATTGTGCTTTATATGCCTTTTTTATTATAAATTCTTTAGATCAAATCGATTAACTTACATTGATCAAAGTATATAACAACAAAATGATTGTTATATTAAAATATAAAATATTACAATATATACTTAAATCAATATGCTTCTATACTTATCTAATATAAACTCCTAATCACCTAAATATATTCTCTTAATATATAGAAGAAAGATGTTTATTATCTGAGTAGAGACAAAAATTAGAACTATAAGATTTTATTCAATGATAAAAATCATAAAAATATATGAAGGCTTTGAGATGGTTAAAACATATGGATGTATGATACATAAATGAAATATTGTTATAATGGTGTCTTCATAAAATTAAAATAACTTATCATCACATTTCATATTGTTGGAGATTATTGAGTGAGTTGTAAGATAATTAAAATTGATAGTTGAAAGTTTTGTTGTGATCTAGGAAATATTCACCTTATAGCCTTTATTGTGGGTGCACTCAACTAGTTGATGTGGGGGCTTCCTAATTACTATGGGTGCTCTATGTTTTGAACATATAAAAAATCAATAATTATAAGTGTGTATACTAGAAAAGATGCAATATAATTGAACATAATAAATAAATATATTATCCCATTCCAATTATCCATGGAAACATTAAACCATTTTGAAACCATTTAACTATATTATAAAACATAAAAATGACATATTAAAATTAAAATTAATTTTTAACGAATTCAAACACATACAAAACATATGTACATGAGTATATTTATGAGTATTTTGGAATGGAAAATATATTAAAAAAAGAACAAAGTGGGAAATTTTTAGACATTATATGAAGACATTTATGGGGATTATCACACCCCATAACTTAAAGTGTTACATGTCTCATGAGAAAAAAAAGTGGATCATGAGGGATTATAAGAAGAAGAATCAGACATGAACTAGGAACACATTCCTCTAAATTTATAAGGGTTTTCATCCACTATTGATTGTTATGGAAGTCATTCCATGTTTTACTACAAGAATTCACATTTTCTACCTTCCTCCTTCTCACTCATTTGTCATGTTTTAATCTAGTATGGTATAAGAGACAAAAGGATTGGTATCCTTTACTTCATACCTATCCATCCAACTAGACCATATTTTAAAATATTTATAAGTATGATTATCCTTCCATTTGTAGATCTAAAATTGTGAATAGAGCATAGTTCTCTTTATTGTAATTATTGTGTTAGTTCTCTCCATATAATTTATCAACCAGCAAGGGATTCTTTACAAATATTTTTAGAAATATAAATGATATGGTTAATGAATTATTTCTTAGAAGACTAAATAAAAAAATTAAACTAAAGGTCTTGAATAATAATATCTCATTATTTGATTATTTTGATATGAAATATATATTTTAATCTGATATTCAATGGGGTAGAGATTGTTGGATCAGTTTATCCAATCTAATTTATTTTATGTTAAATTTTATTAATAAATCATTTAGTAATAAATGTTAGTATGTTATTTTATTCATAAGAGATTAATTTGGGTCCCATTATGGGACCACCCCATGAAATCTTTATAATCTTTTATCTCATTTGTAAATATCAATCCAATATAATATATTATTAGATTTTATGGAAAATCTTTATTTACAATGTAGTTTTTCAATTTAACTTATGTGTGCATGGTCCAATAGTGGTATCAAATCTTGGTAAGTGAAGGAGGATTGAATAAATTTGAAAAACCTAGTTTTTCTCTATGAAGGAGGATTGACATCATTAAATCCATGTTTTGGAATCAATCTATATATTTTTATGAATTTTTATGTTGTATAAATCAAATTATGTGACTTTTATAAAACTTTTGGGAGGAAAATCATACAAAAAAAAAACAAAATTGTTAAGTATATTACCTAATTTTCATCATATGAATGTATTTTGATTTGTAAGGCCCCTATAAAACCATTATATATCACTCACAAACCCTAATAGATCAAATATACATTTGTACATCTTCCATTGGATATTTATGGCATTTGATTTATTTTTTATCTAATTTACAAGTTTAAAAATCCCCAAAACATACTTATACAACATTCCTGATCTAAAAGTTATAATAACATAATTTTAAATTAGTCAAGGCCTTAATTTTTTTTGTTTCTTTATCTTATAAACTCATTCGTAAGGATTTTTAAACACCTAAAACCTCTATTTTTAAATGTTACAACCTATTATAATTTTTTAGGGGATTCATGGAATTTTGATCCAAGTTTTGGAGCTTTTAGCCACATTAAACCTCATACAAACTGATTTGAAAGCCCTTTTTAAACACTTGTTTAGTCTGTAGAGCCTCCTCTATATGACCTCCCATTTTATCCATACTACCCAAGGATAAATAAAAAGTATATTTGTATATCCATAACATACTTTATATTCTATTTGCTATTTTTAGCTGTTAATATATTTAACAACATCCTTATACAACCTATTATATATAATTAGGTAGATTATATTCCATTTTGGCATAGTGTGATGTATTATTTATAAGCTTTGTGATATGGCATTCCAAGCAAGTATGGCATAAAAGTGAGATTTAATTCCTTATTTACTTGTACATAGATAGTTTTCAATAGTATTTATTGAAGTGGGTTCTACTAGGGAAGAAAGTGCCTTAGTTCCTTACATGTAAAATTTATAAAAGTGAATTAATGTCACATACATATATTATTTTTTTAATTTTTCAAATCAACAAAATTATGGATTAATATAACATTTTCCATTTATATAGTTAAATTGATTTAAATGAGTTGGTAAATAAAGTTTTGAAAATTTACATGTAAGAGGAGAGGTTATAGATTCAAAACCCTCCAAATAATTTTTTTTTTCAACTTAAAGGGAATATTTTAAAATTTTCTTATTTTTTACTTGAAAATACAAGGGTGTAAGTCATTTAACACTTGCGACATAAATTTTCTAGTTAGTCAATAGTTTGTCCAAAGGTGGTGATGTGAATAGCTAATTTATACATTTTTAATTATTTTAAACACATTAAATGGTCATTTATATGATTTTAATCTTCCTCATATGATGTTTTTACATCACATGTAATGAAAATAATGACATGACACCTCATGCTTGTGCTATTAGAGAACATATTGTCCTCTACAATTTCATAGGGATCCTTATGATTGACAACATATAAGTATCACAATGGATGTTAGAGTATCTATTATAGGCTATAGGATTATTACCCTTCCCTAGTTATTTATTCTCTTGGAGTTTGGATCAAATGTTTGAATGGACATTTTGGTAGTAATAGTGTGCTTATTTTAGTTTTCTTCACTTAATTGATATTCCTAATGGAAAGTAAAAAGTAGTTTTGATTTTGTTTTTTGATGCAATGGATTATCACCTCCTATATGATTGGGGGAAGATACTACATTACCTTTGATTATTCTTGGGTGATTGTACAAGTTGACATAGGACTTGATAGTACCATAGTGTTGAGTAAAGGTATGTAAGCATTTTTTGGACATTAGAGAGGTGTTCCATACACAACACTGAATAGTCACTTGTATGGGTTCTTATATAAGACCTTATGCAGATCAATGTAGTGAAACACGCCTTGATCATGTTCTACTATAGTATGATACATATGATCTTAGGGGATGAGCAAGCCTTGATCATGTTCATCATCTTATATGCCACAACTTATAGAGTGGGTTTATGTATAGATCAACTATAGTTTTAATCAGTATCATGATGTACAACATGTCAATTACAAGTGTGGTAGACACTTTTTATGACTTCATATTCATATCTCTAGATCATATTCTATACCCAGTTTGGATTAAGGAATGGTTTATTATGTCGATTGATCCGATTTAATTTATTTTATGTTTTGTTAATAATAAAACATTTAGTAATAAATGTTAGTAGATTAGTTGGTTCATGATACAATTATTTGGGTCTCATATTGTAACCACCCCATGAAAGATTTACAAGATTTTAATTCCTTTGTAAATATTAATCCAGTATAATATATTATTACATTTTATGGAAAAAAATATTAAAAATGTAGTTTTTCATTTTTACCTATTTATGAAAAGTCCAATAGAGATATACGTTGTATAATATATCACCATTTATTTTAATCTTATTATATCATTTCTAAAACAATAATATTAGGCCCTAAATTTTACATCTCTAACCAAGACATTGAGATTCTATGATTTTTCAATGGTCACCATTAACTCATGATAGAAAAATTCACACAAGTCCTTGTGTTATTCTCTACCATTGAGATATTTGTTACAAAAAATAAAATTTAATCCTATATGATCTCATTCCCATTAAATCAATCTACCAATATTAAATTGGATCCATTGTTATTGAAGGTACAAAGCATATACTCTAGGGGGAAGTGTACAGTCTACATTTTAGAAAATTCATAGAAATTTCATAAACCCTAGGAACTAAGCATGAATAACCATCAATTGTTATCATATTTTTATTTATTAGTCATCATTTTAACCTATCTATTTTTTCAAATTATTGTTTTCCTATGTCAACAAATGAAATTTATTTTTTGCCTCTTATACATTTTGAACCAACTCAACTTAAGGGCTTAATAATTATTTTGATTCCATTTTATTGTAATATGATTTTCATGAGTTTTATTAGGTTTTTAAATCATACTTATATGTGTAGAATAGGTATCAATTTCAATGATTATGGTTTTGGGTAGCTCAGGTACATTAGTTACATGTTCCTCATGAGACATTTCCTCAAAGGTAGTTGTTAAAGGTAATATTTTAGGTTCTTGTGTATATTATATAAGTTATCATGTATTTTTTTAAGGTTATTGTGTTTTAACTACTACTTTATATTTATAATTTACCACTTGAGATAATGTATCTAGTCCACTTTTCTTTATCTCAGACCCTAGGATTATAGTCTTCAAAATATATATTTCTTAATATACAAGAAATAAATTATCATAGTCACTTAGTTATAAGATAGGAGTAAGGGTTTGTTACCTTTATTATTATACTATAAAATCCTCTTTTTTTCTCTTCTTTAACTTCTTTACTATCATTACGCTCTTCTTTTATTTCTTCTTCCATCTCCTCTTCTTCAGATAAAAAACTTCCATTGGTGGCTTCCTTCCTAATATCTTCCTTTTTGCCTTCCTCACTTAAACTAAAAGATTCTTTATAAATTTCCTATTTCAAGGAAATATCAATTATTATGTCCTTGGAAATTTTTATTGTTCTTACTCCCTTGGCTCTCAATATATGGGAGTGTCTTTTGGGTCTATTGGATGAGGCTTCATAGATATTTTGATTTTTATCAAGACAAGAAGATGTTATAGGTAGGGTTATTCTTGGTTATTTATACTAAAAAACATGCTGATATGGAACACGGGGAACTACCATAAGGTTTTCCCAAATAATATCAAGTCTAGAGGAAGATAAAACACTTTTCATAATTAGTGTGACTAGGTAATGGTGATCAAGTCATATAATCTTTAATTTCTTAAATTCCTTGGCTATTATTATAAAAAAATGTATAAAGTAATTGGTAATGCTTATGATATGGAAATGTCTTAGATTACTTACAAAATATAAGTGATGTGTATACAATATAGATAAACCAACTTCCCCTATGAATTATTTGTTGATAAATATATCCACCTGGTTCTAAGGAGTAGTAAGAGATAGCCTATGTGTGTCTTGAGCATAGAATTATAGTTTGTTTTATGGATTGGAAAATCATTCCCTAACATTAAAAATGACATGTATTTCCATCCATTATTATCCTATAACAAATAAATGAATTACCTTAGATATCACTTCCTCTATTAATACTACCATTATTCCTTTGACATTAGCTTTATCATTATGAAGGGTCTATGAAAAATATTTAATTATGTTCAAATCATACCTTGTGAGTCTCTCCATGAAGACCATCCACTTGCACTCTCAAAAAAGTCTAGTACCTATGGATTAGTCCAAAATATTGTTTATTCAGTTGGGTCTAATCACCATATATCTCCTCCCATTTTGCATGTATTATTAATTTGGTTATTAATATCCTCTCATAGATTCCTATTGGTTAAAAAATAGCATATGCCTTCATTAGGGAGAAGAAAATTATTTTTGGGAGAGATGATTATGACATGATAATGATTTTCATCCTTCTACCAATGTAATTATATCATTAGAATCATGACTACTTTTTTGGCTGATGTGATGTGTTTCCAACATTTTATTTAGATAGTACATGTTCTAAATGTCATTAAGTATCCCCCCCCCCATAACTTAAAAGGATTCACTTGTCCTCAAGTGTAGTGGATAGGATATTAGGGTACATGAAACTAGTGAGGTGGGAGAAAAATTATTTTAATCCAAAGTAATTAATGGGGATGTGACATTGGAATATGAAATGACATGGTAGTGGGATGACATGGGAGAGAATGTAATGAAATTTAAAGAAAGTGGATTTTTAAAGTACTCTTTTATTTTACTTTTTTTGGGAATAATGGAGTTTTATTCCTAATTTAGCTAAAGGTCTAGATTAATAAATCAGTGCAAAATATACAAATAATTATAGTCCTAATTTGTATAATTTATTTGTATTTTTTTAACTTTATAAAAATAGAAATAAATAAGGATAAATATAACTCAGCTTGAAATTGGATTGAGATGGTTGATATAGAAGTTGAAACTAGCTATGTAAGACTGGGAAAGTGTCTAAAACCTAGATCTAGCCTTTATTCAGCAAAAGGATAGGAGTGAAAAAAATAGGACACCTTGAGGTCTAGTTCTATAGTCCAATCCTATCACTCCTATCCAAACTAGTCATAAGGACCTGAAACATTCTAAGTATTTATGTTGTGCATGTGTGAGCCTACCTATGAGATATTAAGTATTGATTATCAACAAAACTCACTATAGATTTGATTTAATATTCAAAACCCTAACCCTCCATTATTCTTGATAAAAAAATATTTTAATCACTTGAGAAAAATGGGGGTTTAGTTTGTAAGATGCACTAAACATGTAATCCACACCCCTTATGTGGGCACACTGCCTAAATACCAATATTCCAAAGAGGGATCAAGCCATATGTAGTTATCCCACCTAATGTGCTTTGTGAAATAGTGTGATTTGGATGAAAAAATTCCAAATAGAGAGTGTTTGAGGTGGTTAGGGACTAGTATGAGGGTTTGAATATGTTTACAGTTATGTTGGGTGATTATATGCAGATAGTATGGAAGTTTGCCTCAGTTCTTTTTTTGTATTCTTGCTTGCTTTGTAATATTTATCACTTCCATTTTTAAATAAGATTTGTATTGGATTTTATAGGGAATAATTAGTCATGGGTTATATGTATTCATGCTAATTGACATAATGAAAGATAAGGATTGGATGAAAATGATAGTTGGGGTTCAAAGTACAAAGGGAAAAGAGCATTAAAAATATAACACTTTAGGGTCTAGAATTGTAGTCTAAGTTTCACTCTCTTTTCCTACAATCTCAATACCTAGGGGAGTGGGATTGGTATAGGAAAAATATTTTGGTTGAGTTAGAATCAGGGTTTAGAAGGTTTTGAATGATTGGTAATGAGCAAGGTGTCTATAAAGGTCATAAGAATATGCAAAAAGGACTTGTTGATGATTTTAAATGTACCATAGGTTCCCTTAGTGTAGAGAGGATTAAAAAGAGAGTTATTCAAGAATTAGTCAATAAATCATGAAAAATGCATTAAAAAAAACAAAACTTAGACTATTAATTGATGTGGGAATTATAAAAGATATCAAGAAACAATTGAAAGAAAGTAACACTGATTACCTTCCCAAGTGGATTCACCATATAAGTGTGGCTCAAAAGCATGTTCTCCCTTGATCAAGAGTTATTTTTTTCATCAAAAATGGTGGTAACTCCTCTAATGCCTCAAGAATTCTTTGCATAACCAAGGCTCAAAATAGATGAAATATACAATCTAGACTATCAAATGAATCTTGATAATGAAAAACAATGATCAAAACAAAATATTGTGGAGATAATTTGGAATTATAATTTTTAACAAATCAATCTTAAAAATGATGTTCATGGCCTCTCTATTTATAATTATTTTAGATTGATCAGGATCAACTATGATCATCCATATCAAGATTGAGATATGTGGCCATGAATTAATCTAGTTATATAATTAAATCCATAAATATCCCTCATAAATATTTGGGATAGAGGGGAATTTAAGAGACATAGAGGGTCTTAATGAGGCATGGGAGACCCATAATCTTGATATTTTATGCATTTACAGCTTATGGATGCCACCCTATATGATGATGTCATTAGGTGATGTAGTTAATATAAATCAATTTCCAAAAAGAAATATTCAACAACTCTCATGTAAAATCCACTTGAGATCTTGATTTGTATTAATTATCCTTAAACAAATTTAATCAAAATTTGTCCAATTATTTAGAAATTGACCCTTAATTAATCAAAATGGTCAAAAAGTCATATTATTGGGTTGTCATCTGACTTGGGAAGAATTGGAAGGTAATGTTAGATGCATTAGAATTGTATTCCCATTTAGGATGCTGCCAACACAAAATAACAAAATGTAGATGGCATGTACCAATGAACTAGAATAAAAGAGTGATCAAGAGGACAAAAAGGCAAAATTGTCATTTTGACTTGAAATGAATTGATCAAAATTAGGTATCACATAAAATGCATTGCCCTATTTAGGGATACTTTGACCTAAATAAGCACTTTTAAATGAAAATTTTTAACCATTCATGGTGTTTTAATTATTTTGACCTAAAATGTGCATTTGAGTACAATTCAAATAAGATTGAAAATTTCAACACAAATGGTGTTAGGAATTAGATGGCTATATTTTGCCCCTATTTGAGAAGGCATAGCGAGACATTCATATGAAGAAAAATATTTTCAAAGAAAAGGGTTATTAATAATAAATTAGAAATGACCCAGGATGCCCCCTTGAGAGGACATACTAGGATGACAGAGAAGAATGGACTCTTGAAAAGATAAGGATAATGAGAGATTAACCCAGGGAGTAGATCACATCCAAATGAACTAATGCTTGTACATGTGATTACCATAAATGACCAAAATATAATTAGAGGTATACTAGGCCCTAGTATATGGGGAGAATGGGAAAGATACAATCCATAAATATAAGGGACACACTTTAAACATACCTAATTTGAGAGTACAAGTTGTGTGCTTACGACATTGATCAATCTCGAGAAAGGTTACACACTAGAATATTTCCATCATGGGAATTAGTGTGGAGAGTCTATATTTAGAGGAAAAGATAATATGGTCTCCAAAGAGAAGATAATAAGAAGTACTCTAGTAAAGTAAATATGATCATGATAAAATAGTTTTGCCCTAGTAGGGTGAATTTTGATCATCTGATAAAGAATAAATAGTGGTTTTCACCTACAGAGATAATTTGATTCTGACATTATTTAGATGTTGTGCCCCAACATGGGAAATTGGAAATAAAAATATCTCAAGGATATAATCCAATAAATAGGTTAAAGTGAGTGGGTGAAAACATACACGCAATGGTGTAATGGCTTAGAAAACCACATCAAACTAGCTTATGAGAATGCAAAAAGGATGACAGAGATGAGAAGAAGAATGGAGATGGTCAAGCTAACTCTAGATGTATAAGACAAGTGGATGATACCTACATAGTTCCATGGACTCATGTTACAACATGAACTTCAAGACAATGTAGCTCACCTAATTTTGGGAGAGAATGGAATGAGGAATGACTAAAACTAACCAAGAATTGATTAGATTCATAGTATGTAAAGAGATGTACATCTAAGCATAGAGTCAAGTGCTAAAATATATAATACCTAGATTACTATTTTCATATTATGAGCCTAGATTATGAAAAGTGTTCTTGAGAAATATTCATCAAAGTGATGTTAATGTTCAAGACTTTGAAACTTGAGCACAAAGTTCTTGATATAGCAACATAAATTAGGCATCATAAGTATGAATACCTTATAATGACATTATTATTCAAATGCACTAAACCAATTTAAATGTGAATACCTATAACGAAGGATAATGGTAAAACAATGACCAAAACCAGAGTTACAACTATTTACATTTAAACAAAAAATAGAAAAGACAAAGAAAAAGGTAAATGTAAATGAACCTAACTTGAAATCAAGATATGATCTATCAAGACTTAACTAGAAACAAAAATGTTTAAAAACAAAAAGTAAGAACATCTTACCAACATGAGACCAAGATATAAATAATTAAGATCCATGTGGACCATCAATACATTCTTGAACACAAAAGAGAAAATCAAAAACATACAGGGAAAGACAAGATCAAGATGAGAAAAGAAGTAATAAAAAGAGAAAAGGAGAAGAAATAAAAGGTGAGGTGTGAAAACACATCAAAACATCAATAAAACATAAATAGACACACACAAACCAAAAACCAAGTTAGTGTGATTTTAAATACAAATGTTCATGCATGTACAATAGAGGTGTTACTTTCCAATACAACATAAAAAAGAACAACGACACAACAATTATTCCCTAATTAAAGAGGAACAATGATAGAAGAAATGGAGGAAGAGAAGAAAAGGAAGGGGTTGGTTAAGCTGACTCTAGATGTATAAGACAAGTGGATGATGCCTTCATAGTTCCATGGATGCATGTTCCAACATGAAATTTAAGCCAAATGTAGTTCTCCTAAAAAATAAGATAGAGGATAAATGATGATCAGACTAGCATGATTGATGTTTATACCATAAATGGAAGATATGACAAAAAAAGTAAAATGGTCTTGCAAACAACAAGCTGATGGGATGAGAAAGAATGATATTTCAAAATGGAAAGTACATGGGATAAGATGAACTAGTGTTTCTTTGCTTAAAAAATGGCAAGAGCATAACATGGTGGGACATGAATGTACAAATGTACAAAAGTGTGAGATAATGTTTTTATCCTTTTTTGGATCATGTTCTAATGATTTTGGTATATCCAAAGTATTTCAAATTTTTTTGGTATTTTTGGGATAAAATATTCACAAATTAGGACCATCTAGTTAAGGAAATGCATCTATGAGAGTAGAGGTTCTAATAAAATAGCTAAGCCAACTACAATGGCCCATGCTCATAAATCAATGAGAGAAAGGATGAAAGGGGGACTGAGATTACCTCAATATGAATTAAGCACAACCTAAATAGCCCCAAAATAATCCCAAGTCATAGTAATTTTTCCCACACAAAAGGTAATGAAAAACCAACTAGGTCGTAACAAGTTAACAAATAAAGGTGAATGATAAGACAAATGATAATAGTAATGACCAGATGATACAACAATGCATGATAAAAAGGAATTATACCTAATTTACCCATAGGTTATTATAATTAGGAAATAATGTCATAATATTAATTTTCCCTAAGGTGTTTATAATCAGGTGTACCAAAATAATACTGATTGGTGGTTATGATAAATGGAGTGTATAATGGATGGGAAACAAATGAATATTGGGACTTTCAATCACACGTAATGTTAATGATTCTAAATTTGAAATAATTTTAGTTATGGTAGGGCTGAAGAACTATAAATATTATCTTGATATGACCACCATATTATTCTATTTCTTAGTCTTGAGAGTAGATACCATTTGATTATGATGTAGATTGGAAGCTATTTTGATTTGATCTTGAATAACGTCTTACGTAGTGAATAAATTTTGTGCTCAGCTATTGGTGCCTCAATGAGCATTTCACCAATGAATTTGTTTTGATCATTCCATAGTACCTTTGAGAAGGTTTCATGAATATATGTTAAAATTTGAATCTAATTATCTTTTAGCACCTTCAAAAAGGTTTCACTAGAATATGTTGAGTTTTATCTTTGCTTATCCCCTAGTTCCTTTAAAAAGGTTTTACTAAGAGATTATTCTTAATTTAAATGAATGTGGTCTTAGACCCCCTAAGAATATGCAAGTGGTATGTCTCCATGGATACAATTCAAAAAAGTATGATTCTATTAGTCTCAATCAATGTTTGTGGGAGGTAGAATGTTAATATAATAGCTATGTTGGGTTGTAATAATGGTGGGATTATGAAACTCATAGAAGATACTAGGAGAACTTGTGTTGATGTTGAAGTAATTATCCTAAAAAACCATATAAGGATCATAAATATATTCAAATTGATATGTAAGGTAATTGTAACTAATGTTGTAACAACCATGACTTTAATATATTTATAACTCTGATTCTAAAGCAAGGGACTTTGAATCTAATGCCATAACTAATGTTGATTCTAGTTCTGATGCTATATATAATGTTGGTTAAAAAATAGAACCTAACTCTAATTTTGATTCTTCATCTTATATGTTTGTTTTGATAATGTTCTATTGAATTCTAAAATTTTGAAAATTAATGGCCTATGATGGCATAATGGGCTAAAAAAAAACTGATTCATCTTAGGAGGGTTCAACATAGACTAGCTCATCTATGTGAAGACCTTCAAAGAGAGGGAACCACTCAAGGGATGTCTCAACAAATTCATGTCTGTCAAATGAGACTCTTTAACAAGTGGAAAAAGATCAAAAGACAACTCTATAGAGATTGGCTTATCAAGGAGATGAGGCTCTTTAAAAATAGGTAAAATATGAATAGGTAACTTATCAGAGGTTGACTTATCATAAATTGGTGTTTCAAAAATAAAATCATTGTTTTGGTTCACAATTGGTTGTAAAATATCAACTTTTAACACATTTTGATCATCATAAGATGGCTCTTGAAGAGGCAATGGTTCTTGTTTTAGCTCAAATATTGACATGTAATTTCTAAAGTAGGGAACATTTAGTTTAGTGAGAACAATGGTTTGTGGTTCAATAATGGACTCTCCAAATATTATACTATTGAAGAATGGATCAAACACAGCTATTTCATCAAATTGAGGTTCTTCAATAATAGGTTCATCAAAAATTGGTGATGGGTCAAGAATGGTAGTGAATAGATGCTTTGTAGATTGGTTGTTCATTCAAACCAAAGGAGGAGGTCCTAAAATGGTAACCTTTGTATGAGCTTGATTTTGGATCTTGATTTCTCACATGATCTTGATTGTGGAGCTTGATTGTTTATGTGTTAAAATTTAAGGAGATGGAGGACATCCTAAAATGGTAACCTTCACACATTACGGAGCTTGCTTTCTCACACAAGCTAAAGGAGAAGAAGGATACCCCTAAATAGTAACCTTTGAGCATGGAACACGAATCAAAAGGGAAGGTAAGGATGATGTATGACTACTGACATGGATGTGATTGGTTTTCAAGAGATAGGCCTAAAGAGGGAAACATCCTCAAATAATATGGAGTGCTTATGTCCATCATAAAAATGCTCTACTTTCCAACTAGGGACATAATAAACCCTATTACAAGTTTACTTTAGTGTCATTATTTAAAAAAGAGTGCTCTCAATGTTTGGCAAGATTTGGAAAATGTTTTGAAAAATTTTAAACAAGATATGAATTTTGATCCTTTTCTAAACAAATGACTAAGGCACCAAAGAAACTATAAAAGGAGGGTGGCTTGAAACCACATATAATTAGAATATTTGGTTTAAAAATTTACTCAACTTTTGATAAATTTGAAATCATATAGATTGGAAGAGGGTAACGTAACTCAAAGATCCAAGGTGAAAACTAGTACACCAAAGCCTAGATCTATGTGATACACCTATACCATAAAAGCTAATTTAAACTTCAACGATTTGACCCTATAAAATTAGAGTAAATATCTTTGGATTATGAAGAAGACAATACAAACTAAGAAATTCAATATGTAAAAACATACACTAATCACTAAGTACAAAGTGAGAACCAAATGGGTAGCACAACATCGCCATATGGTTCTAGTAGGATTAAATATGTTCTAGGACTCAAAGCATGAGTGATACACAAGATGACTTTAGTTTACCAATATGGTAATGTGATTTTGAGTCTAATAAATGTCCTTAAGTCCAAATGTAAAATTGAACCAAAGTTATAACAAGTTTAGTATGCAAATGGCGAACCCAATTTAACACACCAACCCTTAAAACTTAGAATATGCAACCCAATTTAACACACCAACCCTTAGAACCTAGAACGGTTCAATTTTGAATGTGAATTATAAGTGAGGGACTTAAAAAAAATTGGGTAAATGATCTATACTCAAATGGGCAACATAACTATGCTAAAGTGGGTGATATGACACAAATTTTTTGATAACAATTTTGAACAAGGAAAAGATAAATTTTAAAATTGGTAATGTAATGCCTCCCTTGATCAATAATTTGGAGGACAATGTGTTTTGGTTAAGTTCATTGAGTTAACAATCAATTTTATACATAAATTAAGACCAAGTAAGCTAATGACAAAAAATAATCATCTTTAAGTCTAAACTAACAAAGTTTCATGATATTATTTGAGTCCATCTATATACATCATTTGAGAGGATTTTAAGTGTTCATCCAAAAGTAAATGCACATTATATAGTGGGAATTTTACACTTGCCTTCTTTTAAATGGTAATATAGAAACATATACCTTGAGGCACACCTTGCACCAATAGTACTTCCATAGAAAGTGGGGATTTATCTAAAAACTACAAGTTTTTGAATGTTTCTAGATGGATCAATTGCATAATGGATTTCAAGCTAAACAATGCAAAATATGTGCACTTTAATTAGGTGTTCATAGTACTTGTCTTGTTTAAAAAAAATATTTTCCTATTTTTAACCACTACATAATCACTTATTTAGTGTAGTACAATGTCCAAAGTGTAGACATGTCCCATGTGTAACTCCAACACAAGACGGTGGCTTAACTATTCAAACCTCTAATCCTAGTAAGAGCGATTGAATTCAGTGTCAGGAGATGAAACATCAAGTGAAATATTCTATATAAAACATGTGGGATGTAATGAATTCCCCTTGTAATCCAAGATACAATAAAATAAATGACTAATATAAAGACTTTAGGGTCATTTCGAGATCACCCAAACTATTGTGAGTTTTTAAGGAGAGATTTAGACAACATTTTTTCTTTGCCTTAGACTAGGCATGTTTGTAATAAGGATGGCACTTTTGATTCCAAAATTTCCCTAAAGGTGATGGATGGAAGATCATACACACAACATCCCTATTTTTACCAATCAGATTTTATGTTTAAACAACTATTGAAGATAAAATTTGGCAAGTGAGTTCAATTTTAAGTACCAAATGAAGGATTAGGTGGTGTTATTTCAACCGCTTGGTCTTAAGTTATAACTTTGAAATCACAATTTTTAAAAACATTTACCTAAGAATCTAAATTTTCCATTAAGCACCAAAATAAAGTTCCTAGTTCATTTTAAACTTTCAAAGAAGGTCTAAAAGGCATTTATTAAAAAATTTCAAGTTGGATCCTACAATGAAAAAGTTAGTATGTCCTTTAGCTTTGAATCTAATTTGAAAATTAGTGAATAAACTTCTCAAAATAAGCTCTCTATTTTGAAATCACTATTACATAGTCAATATCATTGTTTCCCTACAAAATCACAATTACTAGACAATAATATCACTATTATGGGTTAGATCATTAGAAAAACACAATATTTTTTTCCTATGAAATCAATACTAAACAAAATCATTATTTTTAAATGAAATCATTATCAAAATCAATGATATCACTGTGTATGAAAACATATCACTATTCTGATCAACAAAATCACTATTTTTGCAAAATCACTACTCAGGTGAATGAAATCATTATTTTGACGAATGATATCACTGCTCAAGGATACAAAATCATTGTTTAGAAAATAATGATTTTGTTATAGAATAACTACTATGATAATAATGATATTATAATAGAGATAAAAATTGATTTTACTAGGAACAAAATGCAATTATAAAAAAACTAGAATTTTAACTTAAAAATTCACTCTTTTGATTCCTTCACTACATGATTCTACATAAAATTGGTTAGTAGGTTATTTGAAAGATCCTTTGTGAGAAAATTTGTGAGGTTAGGGTCTCATTGGGTATGCTAAAATTTAGAGAGGATTATAAAGAGAGTTAGTCAAACATTAGTCAAGAAATCATGAAAAATGTATTAAAGACATAACAAAACTTAGCATATCTATTCATGTAGGAATTGTAAAAGATAACAAGAAATAATTGAAATAAAATAACACCAATTACCTTCCCAAGTGGATTAACCATAAAAGTGTGGCTCAAATGAATTTTATCCCTTGATCAAGAGTTTTTATCTTCATCAACAATAGTGGTAACTCCTCCAACACCTCAATAATTCTTTGCATAACCTATGCTCAAAATTGATGAAATCTCCAATATAGCCTATCAAATTAAGCTTGATAATGAAAAACAATGATCAACACAAAGGATTTTGGAGATAATTTAACATTATAATTCTACTAAAAATCAAGCTTAAAAATGATGTTTATGGCTTCTCTATGTGTAGATTTTTTAGATTGATCAGGATCAACCATGACCATCCATCTCAAGATTGAGATTTGTGGCCATGAATTAATCCTATTATATAATTAAATATATAAATATATATCATAAATATTTGGGATAAAGGGGAATATAATAGTCATGAAGGGTCTTAATGAGGCATGGGAGATCCATAATCTTAACATTTTATGCATTTATGGCTTATGGATGCTACCCTATATGATGATGTCATTAGGTGATGCAGTTAATAGAAATTAATTTCTAAAAATAAATATTCAACAACTCTCATGGAAAATCTAATTAAGTTCTTGATTTGGATTAATTATCCTTAAATAAGGTTAATCAACAATTGTTTAATTATTTATAAATTGGCCCTCAATTAATCAAAATGGTCAGAAGGTCATATTATTGGGTCATCATTTGACTTGGGAAGAATTGGAAGGTGATTTTAGATGAATTAGAACCATATTCCCATTTAGGATGTTTCCAACACAAAATAACAAAGGTAAATGATGTGTATGAACAATTTAGAAGAAAAGAGTGATCTAGAGCATAAAAAGGTGAAATTGTCATTTTGATTTGAAATGAATTGATCAAAGCTAGGTATCACATAAAATGCATTGCCTTATTTTGGAATACTTTAACCTAAATCGACACTTGTAAATGACAAGTTTGAACCATTTAGGGTGTTTTAATTATTTTAACCTAAATTATGCATTTGAGTGCAATTCAAATAAGATTAACAATTTCAACATAAATGGTGTTAGGAATTGGATGTTTACACTTAGTGTTTAGATAACACTTCTCATTTTATAATTTAGAAAATTCAGAGCATGAGTTGTAGGTTTTGATAATCTGGTTGTCTATGGTGAAATAGTAGTAGAGTAATATAATTTTTCCACAATATTTATATAATTTGGTGTTTGGGAGCCACCTTGGTCCATTCTTTGTGAATCTTTGTTATTACATAGTGAGTTATGTCCCAATTTTAAGATACAGACTAATCTAAGTGGATATTTATAATGTAACTAAAACTAAAGTGATCTTGGTGTAAAAAAGGAACAAAGAGGAAGGTAAAGAAAAAATGAATTTAGTGATTGCCAATTTTAGTCTTGAACATATGACAAAGTATCAATGGCAACTGAATACACATTTAATAAATATATAATGCAACATAGCCTAAGCTCAAATCTCACTATATATCAGGCAAAATTCAAAGGAAAATGTTTAAGAATCACAATTAAGAACTAGGTCTACTTTAGGGATTTACCACTATAATCAAATATAAATTATATATCTGAATATAGAGTAAAATGAAATGAAGTAGAACCTAAGATCTTTCAACTAATCTAGTATATGCACAAATAAGAAACCCTGTGATTAAAGAGTGTTATTCAGAATTCAAAGACACTATTAAAATTCAAGACCTCTACTAACAATTGAGAGAAAAACTATATTATCAATTAACACATCAAAAATGGACAATCCTTATATAATTCCTTGATCCTATTAATTGCTTCAAGTATACAATATTTTATCAAATAAATCTCTTTACAATGGTCATACATGCCTTTATAGGAAGACTAGGTAACATATCAGTCAGTTACAAAATATAGTTATACAAAAATAAGGATAGTTATCCTTACAAGTTCTAAAATACAAGTGTTTTAACAAATTGTACTAACCTAGAGGCAAATATGCTAACAACTAGTGTGAACCAAGAATTTGACTCAAGAGAGGATGGTTAGTATCGTGTTAGTTCTAAAATGAAATCAAAATGAAATAAACACACTAGCATAACATTTCTAGGCCTAGTTACTAGGGGGACCTTAGTTAACAAGACTAGAATGGAAAACACAACTAAAATTCAAAATAAACCTTATTTCACCTTCTTTGGATGCTCTAAACAACATTTTGAAGCGGCTTGCTTAGTTTGTTCTCATGAAATCTACATCAATGAAGTGTGGCTACCTCCATCTCTCCTTGGCACCATGTTTGGATTTAACTTAGCTTGGCTCAATATTTGGGAATTATAACACTAAAATTTAATTATTTTGAATGCAATTGGGAATTATAAGTTTTTCATAAAAGATCTAAAAATTCAATAGGCAAGGCCTCCTACTTATATATTTTTTAAATGGTTTGAGGATAAACCATGACTGTCCATCTCAAGATTGAGATGTGTGACAATCAATAAATTTAATTATTAAATTTAATATAAAAATATCCCCATTCATATTTTGGATAGATGGGAATTAAATAGGCATGGAGGGTCTTTTATGAGGAATACGAGGCATGAGTATGATATTTTATGCATTTATGGCTTGTGGATGCCACCCCATAAGATGATGTCATTTGATGATGTAGTTAATGACAATAGATTTACAATAAATATTTATTCAACAAGTTCCATGGAATTCTTAATTAAGATCATTATTTTGTTTAATTATCTCTTAAGCATGATTAAGCACTTTGATGCAAACATTGGCTCTTTGTGAAAAAATTAATCAAATTGGTCTGAATGTCTTATTATTGGCCCAAAATTTGACTAGATTGGAATTGGAATGTGATGTCAGATGTGTTGGATATGTTATCTCATTTATGATGTTTTCAAAACTAAATAACAAAGGCACATGTCTCATATAAGAGATTTAATAGAAAAGAATAATCCAGGGTACCCAGGTGCAAAATTGGTATTTTGACTTGAAATGATCTGATCAAAGTTAGTTGCTTCATAAATTTAATTTCCATATTTAATGATACCTTGGACAAAATTGGCACTTGAATACATCAATTTTAAATATTTTAATTTGTTTTAGTGTTTTAGGCTAGTTTGTACATTTTGTTAGAAATTGGTGAAAAGCTTGATTGATGGTCATTGGTTGCTAGATTTAGGTGTTTATAGTTTTCTCCTATTTGGGAAGGCATTGTAAGATATAGGCATAGTAACTTCTAAAATAATGAAAAGGTCTTGTGTTCCTAAAAATTCAATGATGATGAACTAATTTTATGATGCCCCCTCAAGGGAATGATTGGCATAAGGAAAGGTCGACAAGTGGTACCTTGAAAGAAAGAATGGAGATGAGGGGACCAAGTAAAATGATGGGATGAGAACACAATAATATTGAAAAAGTATTAAAAATCACTAAGAATGCAAGTGGGATGGTGTAAAATGGTTTTCCCAAATGTGGTTATAATCATTGTGCCCCGATAGTGGCAATGTGGTATGATAACATAATGATTTTCCAAAATGTGGTTATAATCATTGAGAAGATGGAGCCATCCTAGTTAAGATAGACAAAAAATATATCAACATAACCTGGGTAGAAAAATTAAAGTGGTAAAAACATAATTATTTTCTCAAATGTGGTTATAATCATTTAGAAATGTAGGTGGGATGGTGTACAATGATTTGCCCAAATGGTAGTTATAATAATTGGACCTTGATTATGGAAAACATGATTTATTGGTTGATGATGATGATGATAATATTATATAGAGGATAAAGATGATTTGGGATAATGTGCTAGTAGGGAGATGCTAATCCAAACTAAACAAATGTTGAAATTCTTTCATTATTTAATTATGATGTGTAGGATATGATTGAGATTGAATTGGGATGTCAGTGCCAAAGAGATGTTGATTCCACAATTTTTGAATAGAATTCTTAAAGCTAAGTTTTATTGTAGCATGTGTTGGCAGGCATCATGGTATAACATCATGAGGACTTGGCCAAAATATGCATAAGGACTAACTCCCATAATCCAATACTTAATAGAAAATAATGCACCAATGATAAAAACCATGATGCCAATGTGGATGTATGAATATGGATGGATTTAGGTATAATTGTGTAATGAATTAACCAATGAACACACATAGACTGAGTTAAGGAATAAGTGTTGAAAGAAAAAAAATAGGCACATAAATAACCAATAAATAAGCAAAGAAACAAATAATTTAAAGAACTCAATATAAACCATATGAACATTGTGCATATAAAATAGGTGACAACTTAACAAACTATCAAAAGGGGGAATAGAAGAAAAAGGAAGGGAGTGGCTAAGTTGTCTCCATATGCACTAGGTAAGTGGATGCTTCCTACATAGTTCGATGGATTTAATATCCACAAAAAAATTAGGCCAAATGTAGTTCTCCCAAGAAATGGGAAGAAAATGATAACTAATGAAAACAAATAGAATGGATGTGATAGAAGAATAGGAATGGTCTTTAAAAATAGCATGCACATGAGAGAAAAGGACAAAAAGGATGGGGAAACTAAGTAACAAGTGATTTTCTTGTAAGTTAGTAAGGGTTCTCAGAATCCTTAAGGCAAAGACATGGTCAATGTTTTTGGTTTTTTCTAATAGTTTTACAAATGTTTTTATAATTTTAGAGTATCTCAGCTTGATTAAGAATGACAAGACACTAAATGGTTCAAGCTCATAAAATGGCAAGAACATGGCTTAGGTTACTCATAAAATAATGAGAACATGGCCTAGGTTTCTCTAAAAATCGTAATATCATGGCTTAGGTTGCTCACGAAATGGTGAGAACGTAACTTAGGTTACTCATAAAATGGTGAGAGCATGGATGGAAAGGGTGATTGAGCTAACCTTAACAAGTATCAATTGTTGCCTACATAGTCCTAGAAAAGGACCTCAAGTCATTATAGTTTTGCTTTATAGTGGAGTAATCTGACTAGTGTATTAGTCAATTCAAACAAAATAGGCATAGTTGGTATAAAATCATAGTACGACATAGAGAATGGCTAGTTGGTATGGTCAAGGCATAATAAACAAGTGTTACCCCTAGTTTGCCCATAAGTGGTTATAACTAGGATATAACGACATCAGTCACTGAGATTAATTTTCCCATAGGTTTTTATAATTAGAATCAAGATAATGAGAGAGAATAAAAAAAGAAATAAAGGATGCAACTACTAAATGTATGTCATACTACTTCAAAATATTGCCTCTATTTAGAATGTAGGAAATAATTGCTAAAATAAAATTTGAATGATCTTACTGAAAGTGGTGATGGAACCAAAGTCATAGGGTTGGGTAGGGAGAGAAAAATGAACTTGGTTAATGGGAAAAGGTATGGAAAATAGACATGTGGTATGAAAAGTGATAGGTTAGTAAGATGATAGGTTGGTGAAAAAGGTATTATATAAATAAGATTAACAAAATGATACAACATGAAATGGTCCTTATAGACAATACACCAAGTCACTCAAGCATAGTACCACTTGCGGTGGATAATGTTCAATGGATCATCAATTTCATGGCCATTTGTTGTGGCAAGCCTATATGCTCTATCTCTAAATTTTGTTGTAATGATGAAAGGACCAATCCAATTGGGTTTGAACTTACCTTTATTATTCTTTTTAGCCATGGTATTATTTTGGTTTTCTTTAAGAACAAGATCACCAAGTTCAAATTTTTTATGCTTGATGTGATGATTGTGGTGGCCTTTGAGTCAGTTCTGATATGATTGAAGATTATTGAGTGCATCTATGCATTTTTCATCAAGTGAGTCTAGCTCTTGTAGGTGAGCTAATTAATAGTCGTGATCATCTAGGACATGCTTAAAAGAGATGCGTAGAGATGGCAACTCAACCTAAATGGCAAGGATGGCTTATGTACCATAAATAAGTGAATATGGAGTAGCTCTTATGGGTGTATGATGTTTGATATGGTATGTCTAAAGGGCATAGAATATCTAAAGGTGTTAATCATGACTGACATCATTGACAATATTTTTGAGAATGTTGACAATGGTTTTGTTTGATTCTTTGGCCTAGATATTACCTTGAGGGTAATATACCATAGATAAATGTTGTGTGATGTTCTATTCATCACATATCCTATTTACATCCTTATTCTTGAAGGATCCTCCATTATCATATATAATTTCGAAAGGGATACCATAGCGATAAATGAGATGGTTGAAGATGAACTTGGAAATTTGCTTTCCAATCATGTAAGTGAGGTGTATAGCTTCAACCCACTTAGTGAAATATTCACTGGTGGTAAGGATATATTTATGGTTGTCAGATGAGGTGGGATTGATCTTCCCAATGAGGTCAAGGCCCCATGTAAAAAATAGCCATGGTGTCAACATTAGTTTTAGTGTTTTGGATAGGGCATGACTCAAATTAGCATGTCATTGACATTTATCACACTTCTTGATTATGTAATTACATCTGCATCTATTATGGGCCAATAATAATTAGTACATAAGAGATTTTTAGATAGTATGATCCTGATAGTGTGGGCTCCACATACTCCATAAACTTCCCATAATTCTAGCATATATTTTTCCAAAGTTAAACAATGAAGTTGAGTTTTATCAAAACTATGATGGTAATGGGTTGATCCAAGTATGGTATAATGAGTGGCTTAGTGGATGAAGGCGTTGGTTTGTTTTTGGGAGAGTTTAGGTGGTAAAACTTGGTTATGAAGGTACTTATAAAGGTCTAAGTACCAAATATAATTAGGACCAATAATATCACAAATCATTGTAATAGTTGAAGGTTCATGAGTTGGTGTGAACAAATTCTCGATGAGGAAATGATACTCTCTAGCTTTGTCAATTTGTAAAATCAAAGAGATGATGGTATCCATGGGATTTATAGTTCTATTAGTAGTCCTTGGTATATGATCAAATTGGATATCAACAATTTTGTATTTGAGAGTGTCGACCATGGATTTATATGGAGCCAACTTGTCATCTTTGGTTTAAAAATGGTCTGTAACCTGATTAATGATTAACTGAGAATCACCATAAACCTTGAGATGAGATATGTTCCATTTTACTACTTTGTGAATAATTTAAACAAGTGTTTCATATTTGGCCATGTTGTTGGTATAAGGAAAATTGATCTTGAATGATTTATCGATTAGATCCCCCTATGGTGTAATAAATAAAAGGCCTACCCCTAATTCATGTGAAATGAATGATCCATCAAAATATAGATTCTAGTGTTTCTCCTTAAGAGGTGTGTCGATGATGGTCAATATGGATTCATCAAGAAATTGGAATCTGAGTGGCTCTATATTAGTAAGGGGTGCTTCAACAAGCTGATATGCAAGAACTTACTTCTTAATGGCTTTTTGATTGATGTATTTGATTTTAGACTCACGTAGAAGCATGATCCACTTGGTCATGTGGCCTTCTAAATATATTTTAGATAGTACATACTTAAGTGGATATACTTTAAAAATAACATTGGTCTTATTATTTAACATGTAATGGCACAACTTCTGAGCTATGAAGACCATGGCTAAATAAGCTTTTTCTATGGGTGTATAATTGTGTTCATACATGAGTAGTGTATGACTTAAATAGTACACTACATGATATTTTCAATTTTCATCATGTTGAGCTATAATTTCCCCAAGGAATTATCTGTAGCTGATAGGTACAACAATAATGGTTTTCTTAGCATAGGGGGTAACAAAACAAGCAAATTTTCTGTGTAACCTTTTAGTTGTTGAAGATCTATTTGGTATTGATTATCCCAGTGGTATTTAAATCCCTTATTTATAAGATGTGTAAATGTATGACACTTATCTACTTATTTAGATATGAAGTTTTAGATTGATTGGATCTGACCCTATAAACTATAGAGCTACTTCAAATTGGTACGTGGTGGCATCTTTGTTATAGCTTGGACTTTAGATGGATTGACTTTGATGCCTCTATGAGACACATTGAAGCCAAGTAATTTTCTTGATATTAATCCAAATACACATTTCTTTGGATTTAGTCAAACTTTATACTCATGTAGTCTTTCAAATATTATACATAGCACTGTTAGATGGTTGACCCTAGTTTTTGATTTGCCTAGTATGTTGTCGACATAGTACTCAAAAATATCATACATCATATCATGGAATATGATGGTCACAACTCTTTAATATGTAGATCTGACATTCTTAATACCAAAAAACATTACCTGATAATATAATGTGTCTAATGGAGTGGTGAACATTGTTTTATGTTGGTCTTCTAGTGTTATCCTCATTTGGTTGTATCCTGAAAAGCCATCCATTAATGAAAGAATTCCATAACTGATTGTGGAGTCAATGATCATGTCAATGTTTATAAATATAAATTCATCCTTAAGGCAAGATTTTTTTATATCTCAAAAATTATTATATATTATGATTCTTTTAGGGTTTTTGCTAATACGTATAACATTAGATATCCACTCTGAGTAGTCAATGGATCAGATACATTTTACTTTAAAGATTTTTTCCAACTCTTTATTTATGAATATAGTAACATGATGATGCATCTTACACAACTTTTGTTTTACTAGTTTTTCATTAGGATTGACTCAATAGAGGATGGTTAGTATCGTGTTGGTTCCAAAATTAAATCAAAATGGAATAAGCACACTATCATAACATCTCTAGGCCTAATTACTAGGGGGAGCTTAGTTAACAAGACGAGAATGGAAAACACAACTAAAATTAAAGATAAACCTTCTTTCACATTATTTGGATGCTCCAAACAACTTGTTAAAGTGGCTTGCTCCGTCTCATGAAGTCTGCATCAATGAAGTGTTGCTACTTCCATCTATCCTTGGCACCATGTTTGGATTTAGCTTAGCTTGGCTTAATATTTGGGAATTATAACACTAAAATGTAATGATTTTTAATAAATTTGGTCATTATAAGTTTGGCATAAAATATATTAAAATTCAATAGGCAAAGCCTCCTATTTATAGATTTTTGGAATGGTTTAAGGATCAACCATGACCATCCATCTCAAGATTGAGATGTGTGGTCATGAATAAATCTAATTATGAAATTAAATATACAAATATGCCCATTAATATTTTGGATAGAGGGGAATTAACTAGTCATGGATGGTCCTTTATGAGGCATGGGAGGCATGAATCTGATATTTTATACATTTATGGTTTTTGGATGCCACCCCATAGGATGATGTCATTTGATGATCCAATTAATGACAATAAATTTTTAATAAATATTTATTAAAAAAGTTCCATGAAATTATTAATTAGGCTCATTATTTGGTTTAATTATCTCTTAAGCATGATTAATCACTTTGATGCAAACTTTGGCTCTTTGTGCACAAAATAATCAAATTGGTTAGAATATCTTATTATTGGCCTAAAATTTGATTGGATTAGAATTGCAATGTGATGTCAAATGTATTGGATCTGTTATCCCATTTAAGATGTTTTCAACACCATATAACAAAGGCACATGTCTTATGTAAGGGATTTGATAAAAAAGAGCAATCCAGGGTACCTAGGTGTAAAATCAGCATTTTGACTTGAAATGATCTGATCAAAGTTAATTACTTCATAAATTGCACTACCTTATTTAATTATACCTTGTCCAAATTTGGCACCTAAATATATCAATTCCAAATCTTCTAATTTGTTTTATTATTTTAAGACAAATTGTACACTTTCGTAGAACTTAGTCAAAAGCCTGATTGATGGTCATTGGGGGCAAGATTTAGGTGTCTACAACTAGCATATGCCTTTACAATGGGATATTCTACTTCAAAATGTTATAAATTTTTAACAAAATAGAATATTTTTAATTTGATAGTGGGGCCCCTAGCTGTTGCTACTGGAGTATGCTCATGGCTTTCCCATGTTCATCAATTAAGTCTAGGTTTATAACAGGCTTCATGATTTGTTTTTCCTCTTGATCTACCAAGTCATAAAATTATTTATCATTTCTATCTATGGCCTATTTTATTCTCCTATATTCATTTATTCTTTCACTTATGTTGATTATCATTCCCAAGATTCTATTGTTTTCACCTCTAGATTTGCCTTGGCCTTTGCCTCTAATTTCTTAGGTTACCAAAGTATCCCAATGCTTGAATTCCTCATCACTAATGATCTCAAGGGCATTGGGTTGTGTAGGCTCTGTAATCATGGTCCCAAGAAGTTGTTCAATTCTTGTAATTAGTTCCTTGTCTTCTTTTAGGACCCTTCCCATATTATTGTGTCATGCACTCAAAATTTGAGCCTTTTTAGTCACAATCCCTAGAATTGTACTCAAATGCCCCAAATTGATGGTCTTGAAGTTTTGGATCTACTTCATTTTTTATATATTGAGGATTTGATCTATTTTATCCTTAGATGCCTGCCACTAGGTGACTAAGCTCTTGGGTAGTTCACATTTCCATTTTAATGCACTTTTCCTTAATTTCATCAACTTAAGTACCTCAAACATGTCATAGAATGACTTGTCAAATAACTTGATTATTGTATCTAACATTGATAGAATTGCTTATTTTTCCAAGTTTTCTTTCTCTCTTTATAAGTTCTAGATCCTTTTTTTTATACCTTGGACTCAAGATTTAGCTTGTGTTGAATGGGATTCACTTAGACTTTTCATATATTCCTCATGAATTTTATCCTCTCTAAGTTATTGGCCACCCACTAGGGTTAGTCCTAAAAATGGTTCCACCTTCTAAAAGGTGAATTATTCTATCCCAACCATAGTTGTCCTGGTTCTTATTCTATTTAACCCAACTATATTAGGGTTGAAATCGATAATAGTGACTAGTTCTTTGAATTGGGGAGGTTTTGGGACCTCCATACTTGAGCTAGCAGATGCTCTCAGAGCATATATCATCTTGCCTTCTGGACCTTCAATGGCCACAATTATTCTTTATTATTAATTTTTCATTATAAACCTTATCTAAGGCTTCATATCATCTTGTATTCCCATATTAGTGATGCTTGTCATGGCCTAAGAATGAGAAAGAGAGGGGATATTTTATAATTTTCCATAGATGAACTAGTCAAGAAAGATTGGTCCATGGATTGGAAATTCGCCACTAAAGAGATTGACTTTACTAGTGGGATGATTGAAGGTCAATATGGGCTTCTTCCTTAGTCTTACTGAGACTAAGGCCAATTCTACCTTCCTCTTCTCTTGAGGTGCCAGATAGATTAGCTCCTTTCTTATTATTTCCTCTAAATGGTCCTCCTCTCCAACTGAGCCATAGGAATCTACAAGTTCCTTGAGGGCACCCTCAAGTGTCTCTTTTAGTTCCAAGGCTATCATGTAAATGTACTAGATTTGAGAAGGTGGATTTTATTGCATGGTTGAAGGTAATGGCCATTTTCTAGGTATTTCTTCTAATCTTATCTCTTCAACCTTCTCCTTTCCTTTACCTTGATCACCTTGAATTTTCTAGACTTGCTATTAGGGTTGTGTCTACTTTATCTGAGGTGGCTCATCAAATGTCCCAAATGTCCTAGGTAATAAATGGTATTACAAAGGGTGAATTTTACATGTTTCTCAAGATGGCTTATTGTCCTAGACCAATCTTTACTCAAAATTAATGTTATGGCCTTGCATCCTGGCCAATACCTCTTCATAGTTCTTATCCTTGATTTATATGGTGTCATGGACATCAATTTGATATATATATTCTATATTTGAGTGTTTATTGTCCCTTATATGGTCTCTAACTACAATCTCTAGATCCCACATTTGGATTTGATCCAGTTGAAAGCTAAATGAATCCCTATATGTGGACATAACCACTACCTTTTTCCATTCCTTAATTATGGCTTTCTTAATATTCAAGAGGAAGGGGTGGAGTAGGCCTTTCCTTTTCTCTTTTCAAGTCCTATCAATGCCATGGATGAGCTGAGAAGCAATTTTTTACTTTATAAACTTATTTGGAACATATACTAGTAGTTTGTAAGGTTGAGTCATGATTCCTTCTATCTTAATGACTATGTAATCATGATAATACCATACATCCCCTATCATTTCAACATATATCTTAATGATAGGGTGGAGCCTAAGAATGAGAACACCTGTGATGGCCTCCACTATAGTAGGGTAAACACAGTCATAAATAATTTGCATGTGATTCCTATACTTGAAGATGTAAATATTAAAATAGTAGTGTGAAATGGTTGTCCTACCCTTCATGGACCAATTCATAATGAAAAGGAATGTCAATAAATAAATAAGGGCATCAAGTAGGTATGACATCATGTATAATTTATAGGAGGTCTTTCTTTTGATGGTGATGAATTGATAAGCAAGGAAGATACTGATAAAATCTCTAATTATAGGGGTAAGTTTTTCCTCCACTAGGAAGTGAACATATGAGACCCAAACCTTATTTATGTAAGTGGTTGAAGGGGAACCAAAATATCTATTCAAAAAGGTCATTATCATCCTAATACCCTCTCTAAACTGGATGATAGGGATTTTTCTATCAAGGCTTCTAAAGAGTGAGGTCCTTGGTGGAGGAAAGGTCTTAGGATGGATTCCAAGTCATGGTTATTTTTCCATTCCCTCATTTTTGGAATTTCTACATGGGGAATGGGGAACTTATAGTACCTTTTGAAAATAATAGGGTAAATGTATGCTACCCCTTTTAAGCTATGTTCCCTAATGATCCACTCATCATCTATCCTAAAATCAATAAATATGGGGGCAAGGACATTAATTTAGTGTAATACCTCTGGTTTTTCCATGGCATGATGAAGGCTAGCCATTTGGATTGTAAACAATTCATAGTGTCATCAATTTGTGGTGTCATTTATCTTCTCCTCCCTTGAGATGGGTTATAACTCTTCTATCATAAAGAAGAGATCATACCAATTCCTAATGCCCTAGATATTTAGTGATGCAAAGTCTAATTTTATATCTTTGAATGTCTATCCCTCATTATCTATTAGCAAATAGAGCTCCATCTCTTCCTTCAATTGATACCTGCTAGATACCATGGTCTCTATTTCTTACTAATTTTTCATGTCAAATTGTAGACAATCTTTGTGAAATATCTCTCATGCTCAAAAACACAATTAAAATATCCTTTGATTAAATTGTATCAAATTGAATATGTCTAGGTCACGTTTATGTAGGGTTTAGGATTTTGGAGATTTAACAATAAAAGATATCTAGGCTTCAGCTTATACATGTTTTGAATATGATATAGACCTTTGCCTTTATACCTTTGTGTTTTTTAGCCTACAAGATCTCAAATTTTGTCTTTTTTTCTTGTATAGTGCCTATGTGGCACTAGCCTTGACCTTTCATGACATTTTTTGTTAATGCCATTTGAACACTATCCATTGATATTTAAAAATACCTCCTTCATTTCACATTGTAGGATCAAAATCCTAGATTAGTATGAGCCATTGATTATAATCTAGGCCCTTGGATCCTGATTAGGTCTCTTTGTTGCAAACTTCATAATCATGACACTTATAATTTTACATGCCTTCCCCATGTTTCAAATATTTTGGTCAATCATTCATCGACTGAGTATCATCCATGTGGAGAGCTTATAAGCCTTTGAAAATTCATTGGTGCCATCATGTTATTAGATCAAATCCAATGATGAGGCATGAACCATTGATCTATAAATAATGTCTGAATGCTAAGTCACTTTATTATTAAAGTCACATATGCCTAGCATGAAATAAACCTTAGGCTAAGTAACATATGCCTATGTTTCTTAATTTATAATGAAGGGGAAAGGGTCTAAATAATTTAGGCCACCACATATAAAAATCTTTGGTTATCTTACACTCCATGGGACAAGGGATCCCCCTTTTGACATAAGACTTATCATAAACTCATAGTTTAAGGTTCATGTCAAAATGACATGAGGACCCTTTCGTATGAATTTATACTAAGCATTTATATTTGAGATCATTTCTATATTTTGCAGGCTAAAAGCTCCCATTGTTGAACATCTTTTGAACATTTCTTTGAGATTAAGAAGCCACTTCCAAGTTAAATATAAGATTTTAGAATGTCACTTAAACATTAAGTAAGATATTTCATTGGGTTAAAATTGATGGTCTTGTGGATATCAAATACACCCTCATGGGTGTCAATTGATGGTCATGTGGAAGTCAAGTTTAAACTAATACAGTTTTAAGTTTGTTGGAAGTAAAATTGATGGTCATGCAGACATCAAGTTTATTTTTTCAGATGGTTGGATGAAGATCATGTGAACATCAATTTTAAGTTCACTAAAATCTTAAATGCCAAATTTGAGGGTTTTATTTGGTATTTCTATGGTGCTTTTGAGGGTCTTAGTGTTAATTCACCATATTGGATCAAATGTCATGATAAAGCAATAGCCATAGGATCTTGATCTGAGGACTTGGTATTGATTGGTAGTCATGTCAGGTGGGCCCCTTTTCCTTTTAATACTCAAATGTGATGATTTTATGTGTCCATATTTTAGTCTTCTTGCATCCTTTTTATTTTTCAATTATGCTTTACTCCATTCGCTTGGGTCCTAGAAAATAAGCATGGATCATTAGATCACTAAAGACATATATTATTGAAGCTGAAGTTCAAGTTATCCTCACATTTTTGGATTGAGCCCTATGATAAAGAAACAATCATATGATCCCAAAAATTATGAGGAAGTTAATGTTAGGACCATAGAGACAATAAAAACTTAGGCTTAAGGTGCTAAGACTAAGATCATGATTGTATTAATGAATATGTTAGGGCCTTAATATTAAATTATTAGACTAAGTTGAGGAATATAAAATGCCCCTACATAATTACATTTAGTTAAGCCATAATGAACTTTAGAAAAGGGGAAATAATGAAGGAGATCAAGTTTTTTAGTCAAGTTGTGTTAAAAAACATGACTAAACCTAGAACATGTGTTTTATATTTATGTTTATAAATAAATTTTAAAATGGTTCCCATAAATTTGGCTCCTAAATTTATTTAAATTTAAATTGAGGGTTTGTTAGGGCTTTGAAATACAAAACCCATGGAGATGCATGCCATGGAATCTGCAACTTAAAGGCCAAATGAATTTTATTAGCAATGTTAATCTAGATTAAAACCACACAAGCCTATCTCTTAAAAAAGTGGATGATATTCAAATTCTATAAAATACCCTAACATGCTGAAATTTACATATTTAATTCTAAGGGCTTCTCAAGGATCCCAATTTAAAAATGGAGTATGTTGGTCCCAACAAATGGTGACTCATGGGGAAACATAGCAATATGTTACAACCTAGAGACTTTGATCAGATAAAAAATTAGGTCATCCACTTTATTTGATAAATAACATCATCTAAACTAGGCCATAGTTGAAATAAACCTTGCACTTATGGTTTTAGGGTCAAATGCCAAGACATATCTAAACTGTGTGTGTGTTTTGATTCCACTTACTATTTGACATGGGGTTCAAGAAACAACTTATAGGTTTCATGTCTTCAATCACTTACACTGACCTATAATCTACTAAAATTTTCATTATGAACCACACTCTTAACCTATTGAAGGCTTGGACATTGTTGTACTACCAGCTATGCATCCATAGCCCCAATAGAGATGCTTTTGGCTCTACTCACAACCTTGTTCCACTACCAGCCAGGCATCCATAACCTTGATGGAGATTACCAAAATCACTTATATCTAAAATATTCTATTTGTACATTGTATCCTATCCTTATTTTTGTATTTTCTTAGATATTTAGGATTTTAGTAAGGTTGAAAGCCTTGGGAGCCAAGATAGCCAAGTTTTTTGATTTGGTCAAGTAATTGATGTTTGGAAAATCACCTATGGTTACAACTCTTATCCCATTCAAAGATATTAATTAAGTTCTATTTTTGGGTATATCTTGATAATTTGATTTTTCATCCATAAGTGAAAGTATTCTTAAAAATAGTTTGAGTTCAAGATAATGGTTAGGGTCTAATGAAATGGTTGGCCTTTCCATTACCCTTTGTCAATTTATCTAAGATATAACATCATGCTTTATATTTAAAAACAATGGTTACTATATGAATGGGGTTCATACCTTCATTTTTGAATTGGGAGGCATGTTTTTAAGAAAAAATCATAACTTTTGAGCTCAAAATTGTCCCCAGGGACTTATTAGAATCAAGGAACCAAGAAACATGAAATAAACACATAATAAAAAGAAAGATAACTAAGGAAAACAAATAGATATGTATATGCCTATACACAAATAAGGGATGAGAAGGAAAGAACATAAAAATAAACTAACTAGCCTACCTACACTCATCTAATAATCTTATAGTTTTACTCCATGAAGACCCCAAGGGGAGTAGCAGAGAAATAGTGTGAGAGGTATTACCTATTGGTAGGCAATGTAAAATATAATTCTTGTAAGTATTTGAGCTTGAAGGTGTTGCTTCCTAATGTTTCTACAATTTAGTATGGGCCAATCCATAGGGGTGTGAATTTATAATGTTTCCCTTTTGTTTAGATGCTTTGTCCCAGAGGAAAACTAGGTCTTTATTTTTTGACTCAGAGACTTCATTCCCTTGGTTATAATGGTTATATGAAAACTTGAGAGTGATGCCATTATCATAATCCCATTCGGTCATATATATGGATATGAAGGCAGACCCATTGTCACATACTAGAGATACTAGAGTCCCAAACATGGTGCAAATGTTTTCTTCTAAGAAGTTGATCACTTCTTCAATTCTATATTATTTGGTGGTTACAAGTTTAGTCTATATTATATAATAATCTATGGCAATAAGTACATTCTTGACATTTGGATGAGTGGCGGTTGATTATGCCAATAAAATCCAACCCTCATTGAGAAAAAGGTTTGTTAATCATGACTAGATGTAGAGGCATTACTACCTTTGGCTCCTTAGTACTAAAGATATGACATGAGTGGCATTCTATTACATGTTTGTGGGCATATTTGAAAATAGTTGGCTAATAATATCTAGCTCTAAGAATCTTATTGGCCTTAGTCTTCCTAGATGGATGTCCACTGCCTAGCTTTTCATGAAAGATACTCATGATTTGGGTGGCTTATTATTGAGATACACACCTTAGGTAAACACCTTAAAAATTCCTCCTATAAAAGACCTCATTATTGATCAAGTAGTGGGATGAATTTAACCTTAGGGCCCTCTTTTTCTCCCTACATAGACTTGTAGGAAAAATACCATTGATTATTAAATGTATGATTAGATCATACCATTCACTAGCTTAAAATTTTTTTTGATCCACCTACATAATACTTAGCCTAGGGTTAGTATTATAAATAATCTAAACCAAACCTTAGCACCTTACCAGTTTTGTTTTTTTCATCTATAGGTCATATTACTATAATATTGACATCCATTTACCTCTACATTCTCCCATTTCATTCTGACTTAACATAAGTTTGGTGGTAGGGTCAGGTAAGATGGCATGCACCTTATTTCTAAGGATGTAATGCCTAAATTTCTTAACTACCTTGATTAATGCATATGATTGTTTTTCAATCAATGGGTAATATAACTCAACATTCTTAAAATTAGTGCTCATGAAATATATTGAGTGGTCACACCCTTCAATTTTATAAGTTAACACTACAACCCTAGTGTGATTAGATTCAAAGGAATAAAGGTAGAAGTCCCTTCAAAAATCAAGACTTATAAGGACTAGAGCCTGAATGATGGCCTTCTTGATATCACTAAATGCCTTTTTGGAATCCTCATTTCATGTGAATTTGGCATCCTTATTTAACATGTCATTTAGTGGTTTGACTATTTATGCAAAACCAAAAATAAACTTTCTTACAAAATTAATTTAGTAAAGAATGACTTTGACTCATTTTTACTATTTGGAGGCTCTACTCTAGATATAGTCTCCACTCTTTTAGGGTCGATAGAGATCCCATCTTTGCTTATAACATGACCAAATAATGTTCTTTTAATCATACAAAATATATTTTTCTTAGGGTTCAAGGAAATGCCATACCTTCCACATCTTTAAAAAACGTTTTGTAAATGCATGAAGTGATATTTATTTTCAGAAAAAACTATTAGATCATCTATATAGATAATGATGCATTTACCTATTATTCCTTGAAAGGCATGGTACATATCTCTTTAGAAGGTGTCTTCTACATTAATAAGCCTAATGTGAATTCTATTGTAAGGTAAGGTCCCCTACTTTTTGGTGAAGGTTGTCTTCATCTTGTCCTCCTTATCAACCAATACTTGGTTATAACCTGAAAAGCCATTAAGAAAGGACATCATAACTGATCTTGAAATAACATGAATTACTTGGTATAGGGAAGGAAGTGGGTATTTGTCCCTTTTTAATGCTTTGTTAAAATTTATAAAGTCTATACAAAGTCTAATATCACCACTCGTCTTCCTAACTAACACCAAATTAGCCACCCAGGTAGAGTGCCTAATGGGGAAGACTATCCTAGCATCTAAAAGTCTCTTAACCTATTTAAATGTCATTGATTATAATACATGATTTATAGGATATTATATTTTATTAAATGGTATGTAACTCTATTTAAGGGGTATGGTATGTGTGATGACCCTTGGATCATATATATTTAAGTCATCATAGGACCAAGCTATGACATCTATATATCGAGAAAGGAGTTCCTTAGCTTTCTTGTTCTCAATGTTTATATAGGACTTCCAAACATTTACCAATTAGGGTTGATTATGAAATCCTAGATTAATAGTATTATATTCCTTCCCATTTACCTTGTGAACCTTAGAAGTATAAGTAAGTTTATATTGATCAAAAAGTATTTCTAAAGAAATCATCCCCTTTGGAATTTTGTTGTCATTCAATTGAATGACCTTGCCATCAAATTTACCTTCCCTAGATGCATTTTCATTAGCCTCATCAATAATGTGAGCATAAAATTCCATAAAATTGGTCATGAAATCCAATATCTAATGACCATCATTAAATACTTTAAAGTGATTAATGTTGTTAGGAACTGAAGGGCAAGGGATTAGCTCAATGCTGAAATTTGTAGAATCTTCGTTGGGCATGAGGTTGGAAATAATAGATGCTAGCTCATTAGTGGCTTGGTTTTCCTCCCTTAGGATAGAGGTGATGATAAAGGAATAAAAGGAATCAATTAGGTCCCAAAACCTAGAATTATATCTTTTCAACTATGAGAGTTTACATCGATAGTTGTTCATAACTTCGTTAACCACTAGTTTTGAATCACCATAAACTAGCAGTTCTTTAACCTTATTTTTTATGGTAAACTATAAACCTACGACAAGTGCTTCATACTTATAAATATTATTAGTATAAAGGAATTAGATAATATAGGAAGCATGATTCTTTTTTTTAGTGGGATCAGTAAAGACAACACCAACCCCTAACCTAGTACTACACTTAGCACCATCAAAATGTAATTTCCAAAATCTAAGAACAACCTGAGCATTCTTGGGATCACATATCTTATTAGCCTCCAGGGTGAAGACCCCTAAGTTTGATTCAATTATGTTGACCCTCTCATTTACAAAATTATATTTAGTTATCATATTCTTCATTCTTGGTTCTCTTTCAACCCTTATTTGATTGGGGTCCCCCTTCTAAAGTAGCAATAGATATGAGCAGTCTATAAACATGTAACCATTCAAATCCTTGGTCCATTGCCTACTTTGAAACATTATATAAATTTTAGGTATTTCAACCACTTAAATATCAATTAATTTTTGTATCCTAGGTTTAGAAGCTAATTGCATACGAAAATTTAATAATTTTCCTACAACCTTAACTCTAGATTTGACCAATTAGGTGACAACCGTTTCAGACTTTATAGGTGTTAAATGAAGTTTCTTGTATATAAATACATACATCATATTGGTAGATGATCCTAAATATAATAATCAATTATGAAAATTCTAACCAAACATCTTGATAGTGAGTAAGAAAGGAGGAGACTCATGTTTGGCTTTATGCCTAGTCATGTTGGCATGATCAGTCTTTGGTCAATTGTTTTGCTTTTTTGACAAGGATTCTAATCAGAGGTCCCTCTGCTCTATAACCTATGTGAGTTCATGCAATGTGATATTATCCTTTATCTTATTCATGTATTCATATATTTTATACCTAGTTTTACTAGAAGAACTAGGAATTTCAATAATGGTTTTATAAGTACTCCCTTTTGGTGGCTCTAGATTATTGCTTGAAGAGGGATCAAGAGAAGTTCCAAAATTATTTAGAGGTGTTTAGGTAGTCAAAGGCTGCATATAATCTTAGTTCATCATGGGTTATGTCTTCTTGAATAACTAATAAAATTCTTGTACTTCTTTAGGGATCTCATCAAGCTCATTTTCCTCTTAAAGGGGGAAGTCAAAGGTGTCCACTATGAAGGCTTGCTCAGATGGCTTAGATTTAGAGGGACCTACAACACTTTATTTTTTAGGTACCACTTAAAATATATCCAAATCCTCTTAGAAGGCCTCAAAGGATTTGAAAAATTACATACAATCAATTTCCCCATGCTTGGATATGTAATGTACCTTACAATAGTCAGGTAATGTAATATTAGTAAGATTAATGTTCAGATTATTGTTACTAGAATATGGTTCATTATCCTTGTTATTGTGAAAAATATCATTTTAAAATATGTTTCTTGGACTATTAAACATTTGAATTGATAAATTCCTACCAGAGTGCTCTTTTATATTACCTATTTGTTTCTATAATTGAAGGAAATCAATGCCTAATTTTTGAACCATTTTTAAGATAGACTCATTATCATTTTTTGGAGTTTCATAATTATGCACCTAATTATTTTTAGCACATTTAGGTAGTGATAAATCTCATTGATCACCTAAATTAAATCCATTAGTAGGATGACTCAAGATCCTAGATGTTGATTTGGGGGCATATGACTTAAAGGCAATTGATTTAATTTTAGAAGTTGGTTTAAGGCTAGGAGATTTTGGTTATTATTGGGGAACAAGTTCATCATAGGCATATGTGGGTTCACATTTTAGATTGAGAAAGCCATTTTCCTTTGGGATGCAATCCATCATTAATGGTCATTGATTCAGAGTAGGCTTGGGGTAATGAAGCTATAGTTGGGATGGATCTTTTCGAGAATACAGAGGTCATAGGATCCACTGCATCTTTGTAGATCTCTAAAGCTAGAACATCATTAGGGTTGTAAGGCTCTATGGTTTTGCTATACATCTTTTAAAACCTATCATTAAATTACTTGATAGGTTGACTAGTGTCCCTTATAATAGTGGTAAATTGATGGTAAATACCACAGGGACTGACAATCTTACCAAATTAATCAAAGAACACATTATTGAAATCATTCCAAATTGAAATTTAATTATCAGGTAAGTTTAAAAACCACTCATAAGTTGCATCTTTAAAATTGAAAGGAAATATCCTACATGTTATGTCCTCATGTACTACATTAAGTAGCCTTAAGAAAGACTAAAAAGACTTTATATGTTCCTCAATAGTTATTATTCCAGTTGGACTAAATGTAGCTAGATATTTCTCAAGGTTCTTTGGGAGATCATGAACTATACCTAATACATTAATTGAATAATCCCCCAACCATGCCATACGTAGTTGAAGGTCGAAGGCATAGGTAACTTGAAAAGGTGAATTTGGAAGATACTTAGATCTCTTACATCTACCTTTATCACATTTGGCTCTTGTATGTACCTCAAGTTTAAGTAAAGGATATTTGGTTAATGAGTGTGATCATTTTCTGATCTTGGGCAATTCTAGCTTGAAATTTGAACATCTTGTCTGAAATATGATGTGTCAAGTTAAATTTTATGAAGAACATGAGTTATATTTTCACATTAAGCTTATTTTGTAAAGGTGGAATAAGAATTTGTAAAAGGATGTTGATATTTGATTGAATTAGCTTAATGGTGTGCCCAACTACATAAATATGATCTATATTTGTAAGTCTAAGACTAAAGGAACTTAGATCTATGAAAGATATACCCACCTTTGATCAAAAAAAACCATTCTAACCTATAATACTATGGATTTTCAAAGTTAAATCTAAATTTACCAGAAACAAGCACCAATTCTCAAAGAACTTCAAAGGAAATACAAAGGGGCACTGGAAACAACAAAGATCAATGTTATTTATACTTTTAAGCAAAGAATTCACTCAAAAACATGAAGATATACTAATCTTTAGGTGAAATAAGACTAAGATCAATAAGGATTCAAAGAATGGTTGTTCTTCTAGCACCAATGGGAGCTATTTTGTTGATGATTTTAAATGTACCACATGTGCCCTTAGTGTTTAGAGAACACTTCTCATTGTATAATTTAGAAAATTTAGAGCATGAGTTTCAGATTTTGACAATCTAGTTGCCTATGGTGAAATAGTAGCAAAGTAAGATAATTGCTCCATAATATTTATATAATTTAGTTTTTAGGAGCCACTTTGGCCCATTTTTTGTGAATCTTTGTTGATACTTAGTGATTTATGTCCAAATTTTAAGCAATAGACTAATCTAAGTGGATATTTATAATGTAACTAAAACTAAAGTGATCTTGGTTTAAGAAAGGAGAAAAGAGGAGGGTAGAGTAGAAAAGAAGTGAGTTATTACCAACTTTAGTCCTAAACATTATGAAAAAGTATTAATGGAAATTGAATATGCATTTAATAAATATATAATACAACCAAACTTTAAAGGAAACTATAACTATAATATATAATATGGCAATTGAATAACCTAAGCTCAAATCTCACTATATATCAAGCAAACTTTAAAGGAAAATGTTTAAGAATTAGAAGTAAGAACTAGGTCTACTTTAGGGATTTACCACTATAATAAAATAAAAATTGCACATCTGAATACATAGAAAAATAAAATGAAGCAAAACCTAAGATATTTCAACTATCCTAGAATAGGCACAAATTATAAACAATGTGATTAAATAATGTTATTCAAAATTCAAAGACACTATTCAAATTCAAGACCTCTACTAACAATTGAGAGAAAAGTTATATTAGAAATGAACACATAAAAAATGAAAAAGACTTGTAGAATTCCTTAATCTTATTAATTGATTTAAGTATACAAAATAAAATTAAAAACACTCTCTCTATTTATAATGGTCATACATGCCATTATAGGAAGACTAGGAAACATACCAGTTAGTTACAAAATATAAAGTGTATAAAGATAGGGACAATTATCCTTACAAGTTCTAAAATACAAGTGCTTTTCCAAATTGTATTGACCTAGAGGCATATATGCTAAAAAACTAGCATATGCCTTTACAATGGGATATTGTACTTCCAAATATGCTCTCAAAATAGAATACGCCTAATTTGTTGTTGGGGCCCTTGTTTGTCATTGTTGGAGTATGCTCATAGCTCTCCCATGTTATTCATCAATTAAGTCCTAGTCTATAGTAGGGTTCATGATTTTTTATTCCTATTGATCCACCTGGTCATCAAATTCTTTATCATTTCTATCCATGGCCTCTTTGATACTCCTAGATTAATTTATTCTTTCCCCTACATTGAGTATCATGCCTAATATTTTGTTTTTTTACCTCCAGATCTACCTTGGAATTTTCCTCTAATTTCTTAGGTTACCAAAATATCCCTATTCTTGAATTACTCATCACTAATGACTCTAAAGGAATTGGGTTATGAAATATTTATAAGCATGGTCCCAAGAAGTTCAATTCTTGTAATTAGTTCCTTATCTTATTTAGGACCCTTCCCATATTATTGTTCCATGCACTTAAACTCTAAACCTTTTGAATCACAATCCCTAGAATTGTGCTCAAATGCCCCAAATCGATGGTCTTAAAGTTTGGGATATTCTTCATTACCTAAATATTAAGGAGTTGAGATATTTTATCCTCAGAGGCCTACCACTTGGTGACTAAGCTCTTGGATAGTTCACATTACCCTTCTAATGCACTTTTCCTTAATTTCATCAACTTAAGTGCCTGAAACATGTCATAAATGACTTGTCAAGAAACTTTATTATTGTATTTGGAACTGATAGAATTGCTTATTTTTCCAAGTTTTCTTTCTCTCTTTCTAAGCTCTAGATCCTTTGCTTCATACCTTGGACTCTAGCTTTAGTTTGTGTTGAATGGGACTCAATTAGACTTTCCATATCTTCCTCATGAATTGCAGCCTCTCCAAGCCATTGGCCACCCACTGGGGTTAGTCCTACAAATGGTTCCATCTTTTAAAAGGTGAATTCTTCTATTCCAACCACAATTATCCTAGTTGTTATTATTTCAACCCAGTTGTCTCAAGGTTAAAATGGATAGTAGTGACTAATTCCATGATTTGGGGAAATTCTAGGGCCTCCATACTTGAGATAATATATTCTCCTAAAGCGTATATCTTCTTACCTTTTGGCCCTTAAATGACCATAATTATTCTTTCTTCTTACTTTTTAATTATATCTCTTATCCAAGGCTTCATATCATCTTGTATTCCCACATCAGTGACCCTTGTCATAGCCGAAGAATGAGAACGAGAGGGGATATTTTATAATTTTCCATAGATGAACCAATCAAAAATGACTTGTCCATGGATTGGAAATTCATCACTAAAGAGATTGACTTCACTAGTGGGATGAGTGAAGGTCAACCTAGGCTTTTTCCTTGGTCTTACTAGGACCAAGGCCATTTTTTCCTTCCTCATCTCTTGAGGTGTCATAAGGATTAGCTCTTTTATTATTGTTTCCTCTGAAGGGTCCTCCTCTATACCTAAGCCATAGGACTCTGTAAGTTCTCTGAGGGCACCCTAAAGTGTCTCTTTTGGTTCTAAGGCTATCATGTCAATGTAATAGATTGGAGAAGGTGGACTTTTTTGTATGGTTGAAGGTAATGGCCCTTCTCTAGGTTTTTATTCTAATCTTATCACTCCAGCCTTCTCCTTTCCTTTACCTTGATCACCCTTAATTTACTCAACCTACTATTGGGGTTGTGGATGCTCTATTTGAGGTGGCTCATGGGATGTTTTAGACGGACAAAGTAGTAAATGGTATTGCAAAGGGTACATTTGTCATGTTTCTCTAAATGGTTTGTTGTCCCTAACTAATTTGTGCTCAAGATTAATGTTATGGCCTTGGATCCTAGCTAATACCTCTTCATAGTTCTTATCCTTGATATATATGGTGTTATAGACATTCAGTTGATGTGCATATTCTATCTTTGAGAGTTTCTGATCCCTTATATGGTCACCTGCTACATTATTTAGATCCCATTTTTGGATTTTATCTAATTGGAAGCCAAATGAATCCCTGTGTGTGGACATAACTTCTACCTATTTACAATATTTAATTATGGTTTTCCCAATATAAAATGGGAAGGAGTGGAAGAAGCCCTTCATTTTCTCTTTGCAAATCCTACCAATTCCATGGATGAGCTAGGAAGAAATTTGTTTCTCTACAAGTTTATTAGGAAAATATACTAGTAATTTGTAAGGTTGAGTCATGATTCCTCTTATCTTAATGACTGTGTAATCATGATAATACCATATGTCCCCTATAATTTCAACATATCTCTTGATAAGTGGGTGTATCCTAGGCATGGGAAAACTTGTGATGGACTCCACTATAGTAGGGTAAACATAGTCACAAATAAACTATATGTGATTCCTATACTTGAAGATGTGTAGCTTGGAATAATAGTGTGAAATGGTTGTCCTACCCTTCATGGACCAATTCATAATGATAAGGAAGGTGAATGAATAAATAAGGTCATAAATTAGGTATGAAATAATGTAGAATTTCTATGAGATCTTTATTTTTATGGAGATGAATTACTTAGTAAGGAAGATACTGATCAAATCTCCAATTGGAGGGGTAAATGTTTCCTCCACCAGGAAATGCACATATGAGACCCAGACCTTATTTATGTAAGTGGTCTAAGGGGAAAAAAAAACTATTGAACAAATTCATTATCACCCTAATATCCTCTTTGAATTAGATAATAGGGATTTTACTATCAAAGCTTATAAATATGTGAGGTTCTTGGTAGATCCAGGGTCTCAATATGGAGTCTATATCATGGTTATTAGTCCATTTCATCATATTGGGAAGGTCTACATAAATAAGGGGGAGATTATATTACTTTTTGAAATCAATAGGGGAAATGTATGATACCCCTTTTGAGTTACCTTCCCTAATGATCCACTCACCATCTATCCTATAATCAACAAATATGGGGGCAAGTATGTCAATGCAGTGTAATACCTTTGGTCTTGTTCTATCATGATGAAGGCAAACCATTTGGATTGAAACCAAGTCACATTGTCATCAATTTGTGGTGTAATTTCTCTACCCCTTCCTTGAGATAGGTTGTAACTCTTCTATCATAAAGAAGAGCATAGACTAATTCTTAATGCCCTAGATACTCAGTGATATGAGGTCTAATTATGTACCCTTTAATATTTAGCCCTCATTATCTACTAAAAAATAGAGCTCAGTCTCTTCCTTCAATTTCTATTTGATAGCTACCATGGTCTCTATTTATTGCTAATTATTCATGCAATATTGTAGATGATCTTTATGAAAGTTCTCTCATACTCAGAAACACAATTAAGTTACCCTTTGATTAAATTGTATCAAATTGAATCCATTTGGGTCACTTTTATGCAAAATTACCTCCTTAATTTTGAACCATAGGATCAAAATCTTAGATTATCATAAGTAATTGATTATAATTTGGGCCCTTAGATCATGATTGGGTCTCTTTACTGAAAACTATATGATCATGACACTTGGTATTTTATATGCCTTCCCCATGTTCTAAATATTTTGTTCAGTCATTCATCGACCAAGTATTCACCATGTGGAAAGATTATGGGCCTTTGAAAATTAATTTGTGCCCTTTCACCATTGGATCAAATCCAGTGATAGGGTAATGAACTGTTGATATGCAAATAATACCCAAATGTTAGATCAGTTTATTATTAAAGTCATGATCTAGGCTTAAGTTCTTTACGCTAAGGTTTGTTTCATGTTTATTAAGTATGAAATAAATATTAGGATAAGGAACATATGCCTACATTTCCTAATTTTTAATGAAGTAGCAAGGGTCTAAATAGTTTAAGCCACCACATATAAAAACCCCTGGTTAGCTTACACTCTGTGTGATAAGGGCTTCCGCTTTTGACATAAGACTTAGCATAAGATCATAGTTTAAGGTTCATGAAAAAATTACTTTAGGAACCTTCCATATGAATTTATACTGAGCATTTATATTTAATACAATTTCCATATTTTATAGGTTAAACGTTCCTATTATTGAACATCTTTTAAGCATTTCTTTGAGATTTAGAAGCTACTTCTAAGTTAAAATATGATTTTGGAATGCCATTTGAACACTAAGTAAGATATTTCATTGGGTTAAAATTGATGGTATCATAGACATCAAATACACACTCATAGGTGTCAATTGATGGTCACGTGGATGTCAAGTATAAACTAGTGTAGTTTTAATTTTGTTGGGCTTAAAGTTGATGATCACATGGGAATCAAGTTCATCTTTTCAAACATCTAGATGATAGTAAAATGAATGTCAATTTTAATTTCATTAAAATCTTCAATTCCAAATGTGAGGGTGCCACTTGGAATTTCTGTGGGGCTTCTCAGGGTCTTAGTGTTAATTCACCCCATTGGATCAAATGCCACGATAAAGCGATAATTGTAGGATCTTGATCTAGCGACTTGTTATTGATTGGTGGTGATGTTAGGTGGGCCCATTTTCCTTTTAATCCTTGAATTTTATGGTTCCATGTGTCCATATTTTGGGGTTTTTTTCTTCCTTTTGAATTGTTAATTATGCTTCACTCTATCTGATCGGGTCTTAGTGAGTAAGCTTGGATTATCACATTGCCAACGATGTATGTCATTTAAACCAAAGTTTAGGTTAACCTCATATAATTAGATCATATTCCATGATAAAGTGATAACCATAGGATATTAAAAAGTGTGAGGAAGTTAATGTTAGGACCGTGGAGACAATAAAAACATAGACTTAAGGTGCTAAGACTAAGGTTGTGATTATATTAATGAATACATCAGGGCTTTAGTAATCAAGTCTTAGGCTAAGTTGGGGATATAAAAGGACCCTACATAAAGACATTTAGTTAAGCCAAAAATAAATTTATAAAAGAGGGAAATAATGAAGGGGATCAATTTTCTTAGTCAAGTTGTGTTAAAAACATGAATAAACCTAGAACATGTGTTTTATAGTTAAGTTTATAAACAAAATTTAAAATGGTTCCCACCAATTTGGTTCCCACCTTTATTCAAATTTGAATGGAGGGTTTTCTAGGGTTTTTGAATGTATAACCCACATGGATGCATGCCATGGAACCTATAAATTAAAGGCTAAAAAAACTTCATTAGCAATGTTAGTCCAGATTAAAGAAAATTAAAACCACACAAGACTATCTCTTAACAAAGTGCATGATCTTCAAATTTTATAAAAGACCCTGACATACTAAATTTTCCATATTTAATTTTGAGGGATTATTAAGGGTCTCAATTTAAAAATTAAGTATGTTGGTCCCAATAGGACCTATGGATAGGGTGTCACAAACATCACTCAAACTACCAATTTATACATTTTATATAACTACATTTCCCCCCCTTTATTCTAGTAATGCAACAAAACAAATTATTAGGATAAATGAAAAGTAGAAAGCATACCTGAACTTACCTAAAAGGTTGAAACCCATGAAGATATGTGATGCTAAGTGTGTATAGAGATAGCACATCATGAAGCATAAATTTGTTGTGACATTGAGTGATGTTGAGTGATGTTGCCTATGTGTTGTACCAAGAGTAATATCATAAAGGGATCTGAGTTCTCAATTCCACAAAGGTGGCTCAAGAATACAAATGCTAGCCATTTAGCTCTATCATTGCCCAATAGGTAAAAATATGTGATCATGTGTGTGTTAATAGATGTTTAGATTATGTGTCCAATCCATCTGAGTAGGTAGCTAAAGAATACTAAGGCTAGCTAGTCATGTGGATCGATTATTGCCCACTATGTGAAAAGATATGAACTAATACTAGTATGAATGTGTGTCATATGAGATGGATCATGGTGCCCATATATTCTCTATAATCTAATAATGTGGCATCTATAGCCAAATGTGTGTTGAGAACTAGGCCAGTCTTGGCTACTCCAAAAGGTGGATAATAGGCTTGTATGAAAGCCACTATAAAATGAGGCCAACTACCTAAAGATGAAATAAGGCACTAAAATACTAAGAATACATAGATAATGTACTAAACATGGAAATAAAAGAATGCAAATGTGTTGTGCACATTTCCCTCAATCACTAGTGTCTATAATATTCATTTTGATTTAGAAGTTATACCAACTTCCTAATCTAAAACTATAAGTGAGAGCCATCATGCCACATATGATGCCCCACATATATAGATACTCTAATAAAAACTATACTAAAATTACTTAATCTAAACTATAATGTAGCTATAAAACTATAATTTACCTTACCTTTTTGTCTATTTCTATAAACTCTAGGTTTCTATCTATTTGGATATGAGTGTCAAAATAAGACACCTTGATGTCTAACACTATTGTCCAATTTTTGCATTCTTGTCCTTTAATATTTTTTATCATTGTTCTATGTTTATCACTATTATTATAGTCTATTCTACATGTTTTTAGCTTTTATTGATATTTTAAGTGTTCTAAAAAATAATTTTTTATCGATAGAGGGATATAATCTCTATGACAAAACCCTTATTTATTACCCCCTCTTTTGAGGGTAGGAATGAAACCCTATAATTCCCTCAAAATAAATATCCCTAAAAGTGTGTTATGCTATTAAATACATGATATATCTATGATAATTGAAAATATGTCTCAATATATAACATAGTTTTTATTGTAGATTGTAAGATCAACATGGGTATGCCTATCTAGTGTAATAATGTAATAGCATGTGCAGTATACTAAAATAAAAATATAAATATAATTAGTTTTTAGTTTTTATTTTTCAAGGAGGATGGATCATGATGTCCATCATGGCATCCATTAATTTGACATATTTCATGATGTGGATCATGGCATTTGTAAATAATTTAGAAGAAAACAAGCATGCAAGGCAAGAAGCATACAAAAGTGGCCAAGGGGCCAAGAAAATAAGGGACATGGGAGAATGTCACTCAAACTAGGAAAGTAAGCATACAAGGCATGTTTAAATTCCCATATACACACATAATTTTAAACAAGGAAGATTGGCACAAGGGCCATAAGTATATACAAGAGTAAAAACAAATGACATTGGAAAATGTCTTAAGGCACATAAGTAATAAAATAGGAACTGAGAAATGTAATCACATTTAGCTACTCAAAGAAATAAAGGAAAACATGTAAATTATATAAATACTATCACATTTAACTAATCAAATAAAGAAGTGAAAGTATGAAAAACATGGTGTATAAGACTAGGTAGATGCCAGGAAATACACAAGTGCTATATACTAGTGAGTTCCAATAGAACAATCTATATAAGCTAGTAGGTAATGCACATAAAAATTATAAATAGAGTGTGTGGTATTGGGATGACATAACCTAGATGGTGTAGTCATGTATAATATGCCCTTGGTGGGTAGATATGTTGATGTATGTCTTGAATGTAGAAATAAGATGCCCCCTCGATACGTAGATTAAAGTAATCAAGGATCTGGGTGTGACTGCACACACTCAAAGAAGATCAAGTGAAGCATGGTAATGTAAATAAATGAACAAACAATAGCATAGAATAGTAGAATATAAGTCTAGCATGGTAGTAGAAATGTAAAGCATGAATAATGCATATAGTTGAAATGTTTTTGGTATTTTTAATTATTTGAATGTTTTTTTATTTTTTGAAATATTTATATATACAAGAAATCAAAAATAAATTATGTAAGAGAAAGATTAAAAAAATATTTACAAGTAAGACTGAGAAATTATGTACAAGTAAACAAAAAGAAAAAATATACAATAATGTGAGTAAAGTAATATGTACACAATGACATAATAGACTAAATTATAGGGGGTAAAGGGTTCAAGGATGGAACCCACTAGGGATGGAGATGGAGGAAGGGATCACACCTAATATCAAATACCTCAAGATCATCATCATAAGTATAAATGTATTCCATAGGCTCTATATATATGGTGGTTATATCCACAAGTGTTGGTGAGATCTATGTTCTTTGCATAGTCAGAGATCTATCATTCATGTTTGTATCATCCTACCAAAGGTAAACTAAGGGTGGATCTAGTGGTGAATATGCTAGTTCTCCTCTAGGGAATTTAGCTTTGGTAGTAGACAACCTTAGTAGAAGTGATGAAGCTAGTACTGATGGTGATATAATCTAAATATCACCTTGACCTTATAATTTATCCAATCTCTATTTTAAATCTATACACGAGTCTGTGTCATGGCTTGTGATTATATAAAAGAGATAAAATGAGAAACCATCCTATCATTCTAACTTGCTAATAGATATGTGTCATACTGTAGGTAATGTGATTAATCTATGATCAAGTAACATCTATATCATAATCTATGGTTGATTTTATGTGTTGCCCACCTAAATCTAAATGATTGACTTTATATCAATAGAGGTAACCATATGAAATATATGTGACAAGTGATCTATCTATGGCCATGAATTTGTAGTATATCTTGAGAGTGTAGTGTGAGATGCTAAGAGTGATGTATGATGTGTGATGATGGCTCTAGAGTCATCTTGGCACTCTTTTAGGCCAATTGGTGTAAATATCAATCGACACAAATAGTCATATATGAGTGTGGGTATCATATCATCATCTAAATTATCTTAGGAATATATATCAACATCATGCAAATATGGTAACTCATAATTTACCACAAGGGGTAACTATGATATAATAGTCTCATCAACTATAGTAGTAGAAGATGGTAGTGTTACAAGACTATCTATAATTGATGGAGTAACTATGACTGCCTAAAGATATATATATATATATATATATATATTAGTCTTATTTAATTCTATATATATATATAGAATTAAATAAGACTATTAGAACTTCTATCAGTGATTACATAATTTTAATAGGTGTAGGAATTGTGACTAATGGAGTAGCTAGAATGGTTGAAGCTATTATAACTAGCTGAGCATTCAAAGTTGAGGAAATAATTGTAAGTGGAAGAGTGCGAGATGTGTTAGTCTCTCCTACCTCATATGTATGTATTTTGTCAAGATAAATGTGATGAGGTGGTGCTTGAACTATTATATGAGGTGTCCCATCTATAAAAATAGTTAAAGATGAATCTATAATTATATAATATCTAAATGGTTGGTTAATTATTGGGCATATTTTTAGGTATCCTTCATGTAAAAACTTAACACATTAATGAAGAGTAGAAGGAACTATCCCCATAACATGTATCTAAGGTTATCCAAGTAAAATTTTATAATGAAGAGGACTTAACATGACCTTTAATTGTGTATATATTGTTTTGGGCCCTACCATGATATCCAAAGCAATGGTGCATAATGTTTTTCATGTTATATCATTCAACCCTCTAATGATCTTATATGACTTTTGCATAGATGTCATATCTATGACCATGGTCTGTAAAAATGTAATATTACATATATTAAGTTTGAAATCACCATCAATTATAACTATCTTAACTACACTCATTTTGGCTTGAGCTTATATTAATAGTTGTAAATTTTGATCAATAACTATCTGAGAAGGCATGTCCCCATGATAAAAATAAATAACATCTTCTATAGTTTTTAATGTGTTGACCATTGATGTAAATTAATAAGGCTTTAAATAGATGGGCATAGAAGTATGAGTGAGTGCCTAAAAAAGAATGTCTTTTAACACATTTACTTTTTGGATTAGTTCTAACATGGAAATCTTAGCTAGTGTGTTTATCAACTGATTAATGATATCATATGACCTATGTATACCTACTTGTGTAGGTGAGTTAGGCCTAGGATGGGAAGGAATAGGAGGGTGGCAGGGTTCCTAAATAGGTGAGGGAGGCATGGTGGCACATTGAGTAAAATATCTAACCATATTATCTACTATTCATAAAAGACTAATAGTAGATATGGGAGGAGAGTAAAGATAATTGATAGGTCAAGGTGGTAGAGGGACAAAGGGTGTCAACTAGGCTCTTTGGCAATGGGTAGTGACCTAGGGAAGATTAAAATGGACCATGTAACATGACTCATCATGGGATAGAGGCTCTAAGGAAGGTGAGGCAAGAAGCATCGTAACATGTTCAGTAATGAATTTCCTAATATCATTCCATATTATAAAAAGTAGGCATGAAAGGGAAAGAATGAAGCTTTGTATTAACATATAATAAACTTCGTTGTTCATATACATGATAGGACCAAGTGTTGACTCCTTATTGTTTGTAAGAAATGTTTTGAAATAAGTGAGATCCATTTTTTATTTTGTATGTGAAATTTGTTTTAGATGTAAGGTGATATCTCAAAAAGCAAAGGGACATAGTAAGTTTAACTAGGGTTTGAAGAAATTGATTTTTTGTAAAATTATTATGGTGAATTTTAAAAATGAAAAATGAAAAATGAAATTTTGATTTAAATATGAAAGAAACACCAAAAAAATATTGGAAAAAATAGCAAAGAATTTTCCCTAGGATTTTTAGGCTTTTTGTGCATAAATGAAGTAAGTCGGGTTCAACAAATGATTTAACATTTTTAGGAATAATGGAGTTTTTTTCCTAATTTAGCTAAAGGTTTAGATTAACAAATCAGTGTAGAATATAAAAATAATTAAAATATTGATTTATATAATTTATTTTTCTTTTTTACCTTTCTAAAAATAGAAATAAATAAGAAGAAATATAACTTACCTTGAAATCAGACTGAGATGGTTAATACAAAAGTTGAAACTAGATGTGCAGGACTATGAAAGTGTCAAAAACCTAGATCTATCCTTTGTTTGGTGAAAGGAAAGGAGCACAAAAAAAAAGACACCTTGGGGTTTTGTGTTATAGTCCAATCCTACCACTATTGTCCAAACTAGTGATAAAGACCTAAAACTTTTTGTTTATTTGCATTGTGCCTATATGAGCCTACCTATGAAATATTGAGTGTTGATTATTGATGAAACTAGCTATCGAGTTGATTTAATCTTCAAAACCCTAACCCTCCATCATGCTTGATAAAACATTATTTGAATCACTTGAGAAAAAGGGGGGTTAGTCTGTAAGATGTACTAGACATGTAATACACACCCCTTGTGTGGGCATGCTACCTATATACCAATAATCTGAAGAGGGATCAAGCTGTATGTAGTTCTCCCACTTAATTTGTTTTGTGAAATAGTGTGATGTAGATGTAAAATTCCAAATTGAGAATTTTTAAGGTGGATAGGGACTAGTACGAGGTTTTGAATATGTTTTTAGCTATGTTGGGTGATTATATGTAGAGAATAGGGAAGTTTGCCTTAGTGCTTTGTTTGTATTCTTGATTGCTTTCTAAGATTTGTTACCTCCCTCTGTAAATGAGATTTATATGGAATAAATGGTCATGGGTTAGATGTATTCATGTTAGGATGACATAATGAAGGAAAAGGATTAGATGAAAATGATATTTTGGGTTTAAAGTATAAAGGGATAAGACTGCCAAAAATGGGACACTTTGGGGTCTAACACTATAGTTTGAGTTCATGCTCCTATCCTATAAGCTCAGGACTTAGGGGAACAGGATTGACATAGGAAAAATGGTTTGGATGAGATAGAATTAGGGTTTATAAGGTTTTGAATGACTAGTAATGAGTAAGAAGGTGTCTAAAAGGGTCATAAGTGTATGCAAAAATGACCTATGGATAGGGTATCACAAAACACACTCAAACTACCAATTTGTACATTTTATATGAATACACTCTTAAAAAATCATATCATAGTAATAATTGATAGATATGAAAAACCAAATTATAATAAAGACATACATTATTATAAATTTATAACATAAGTACCTACTCCATCACATTGGTTTGACCAATATTATTCATTATTTTGGATTGATAATGGTACATCACTTGAGAAATTTAATTAGATATATCAACTAGATGAAAATTAAAAAAAAATATAGGATAATTAAGAGATCATGACAAAAAGTTAATTGGTGACTTTTGTCCAAAAAGTGTTGAAGAGAGGTTGTGTGGTTACACCAATGCTTATGAGATTTTTTTGTGGGAATGTTCAATTTGAATTACTAACCCTTAAAATGATGGATCCTATATATGTTGAGGTAATCATGAAATGATATAATTCCCTGAAATAAAATCTCATGTGGTCAAAAAATAATGAACTAGGGTTGAAAGGCTATAGGTTTCTACTAAAGATGACAAATTTACAAGAAAGAAAGAAGAATTAGTGGTTTCAAGTGCATTTGATGACCTGTAACAATTTTGTAGATACAAACTAATTTAGAAAAAGAGAAACAAAATGTAGTCACTTCATCTTTGAGACAATATAATATGATAAATACTAGATATATTATGGAATTCAGGATGTAACCTACTAAAGGACTCCTTTATATGTTGTAGATCTAAAAATAGTTTCCTACAATAAGAAGAAAGTATGTTATGTATAGTGATAGAGGATGCAAGTGTAGATGATGTAGGTTTATATGTTATAGGTTTGAAGTTTATATACATAAACTTAAAGTGGACTTGTATCAATTGAAAGTGAACTTATGGAAATTGAAAGTTGACCTGTAAAACTAAGAGTTAGTAATTACTTATATAAGATGACCTTTTATTGTTTTTTTTCTACCTAGATAGTCAACAAGCTAGTTTTACATCTTGGCATTTTTTTGTCTTACTCTTTATTTATTTATTTATTTAATTTTATACTTTTACTCCTGAGTATCTAGCAAGATAGTTTTCCACTTAGGCCCTTTTTTATAGATTTGTCCAATTAGTAATATATTTTTATAACCAAAACTACCATTTGTGATATATTAACCCCAAAGAAATGGGGTTGAAATGACTTGTATAGATTTTAAAAATTTATAATGATAAAAAATAGGATGTTTAAAGTGTTTATCTAGTATACAATTTATTCCCATGTCTATACAAGTTTGGTCTTTAGTCATGATAATTTTAATGAGCTCATATTTTGATAGAGGTTTATTATACCACTTGAGATGGTGTCCATTTTCCATCAAAGAGAATACGACCAAATCAATTTTTCATAGCTTGATTTCCCCATTATCAAACCTTTTCTATCTCATAATGTCCTAACCATCTAGTTTGGATTTTTCATTTATTATCCTTGTATTTGGAGTAAAAAAATAATACGCAATCGTATGTATTGATATTCATTAGTTTGATGAACACATTGTGCCATTTGATCCTTTTCTACTAAGTTATTTTTGTGTGATGTAGACATTCATTTGCATCTCATCAAGAGTGTTATGTTGTATGACATTTTACTTTTGTGATCCTATAAAATATATGCCAAGTTCTAGGGAACTCCTCAAAGTATTGAGTTCAAAATTTATAAGAAGATTAACCTTGTTACCATAGACCAAATCATAGGGTCTGAATCATGTGTTTGTATTCAATGTGGTCCTATAATCCCATACAACCTAAAAAATATGTTTTTCCTAATAATAATAGTGTATAGATATTTTTTTCTAAGGATGTTCTTGAACTCCATATTATTGTCTTCTACTTAGCCACTAGATTGTGGGTGATATGGAGTAAACTTATTATGCCTGAATTCATACACTCATACAAGGGATGTAATTAAATTGGACATGAATTGTCAACATTGATTAGAGACTCTCTCTCAAGGAACTCCATATCTTATGAATATTCTCCCATAAATGAATCATTTTATCTTTTCATCTATTGCATGAGTCAAATATCATACTTATACCCATTTAGTAAGGTAGTCTATATATACCAAAATATACTCTTGCCTTGAGAAAGTGGGTCTATTGGGATAATGAAATCAAATACACATTTTTCAAAGAATTATAAGGCTATCTATGGAAGCATTGGAATCTCATCTCAATTTGTGGGTTTCCCCATATATTGGCATCTATCACATTAGTGAGTATATGTAATAACATCTCTATGATCATTAATAACTAGTTGTAAAGATTTTATAAGTTATAATTGTTGCTAAAAATGACTCCCAAAGGGTTCATCATGACAAATTTGAAGGATATCAAACACTTCATCCAATCTCACATATTTTTATCATGATTACATCAGGTCCAATTCAAAATATATTTTCGTAAATACATAAATATAGGATGCTTTTAGCCATGAAATTGCATTTTTCCTTAGGTGAAAATGTGTAGGATTCTGGCCTACATACAAATAGTTAGAAATATATTCAAATCAAAGAGTGTTAATAGTCAAAGCATAGATATTTTATTTTGGAAAAGACTCGTCTACTAGTGGACTATGTTCATCAGATTGTAATCTAGATAGAAAATTTGAAATTACATTGTCATTAGTAGGCCTATCCATAATGGTAATTTCAAATTCATGTAATAGTAACAACCATATTATTATCATACCAATTAATACTAGTTTTTTCATTAATTATTTAATATAAATATGATTGGTATGAATAAAAATGTGATAACTAATAATGTAATGTCATAATTTAATTATAACATACACTACCATGAGTAACTTCTTCTATATGGCTGTGTAGTTAAACATTGCATGTTAAAGATTTTGGTTGGTGAAAATAGATAGCATAGTTGAGTAACCCCTATTTTTTTACGTAAGGATAACCCAAAGTGATATGATATATGCATAAATATAAATGTGTAAGGGTATCTTCCAGTTTAGACCTCTCAACATGGGTTTTGTCATAAGTAAGTCTTTGAGAGTTTAAAAATATTCCTGGCATGCATTAGTCCATTTAAAATTAACATTTTTTCCTATATAAAAAAACAAAGAAGCTATTATTTTTGTAGTCTTTAATGAACCTATGGTAATATCCAAAATTCCCTATAAAACTTATTACATCTTATTATTTTTAATATATGGGCAAGTTTTTTGTCATCTCTATATTAACAGGGTATACCTCAATTACTAAGTTTGAAATATGGTGTCCCAATACAATTCCTTCTTACATAAGCATGTACCACTTCTCATGACTTATTAACAATATATTATCTTGACCATGTTGGATAAAATTCTTAGAGTTTTTGATGGATTCATATCAAGTGTCCCCATATAATGTGAAGTCATCCATGTAGATTTCAACATAATCATAAGAATGACCAACAAAAATGCTCAAGACCACACTTTGAAAGGTGGAAGGAGATTTGCATAGTATGAATGGTAGGATCAAATAATATTAAGTAACCCAAGGTCATGTTATTGTTGTATTATCTCAGTCTTATGGGTAAATTTTGATCTAGTTATATCCATTGAAACCATCAAAGAAAGAGAAATAATTCTTTCTAGAAAGGTTGTCAATGATTTGGTCAATGAATGGGAGAGGAAATTAGTGTTTTATTGTTGTAGTACTTAATTATCTATAGTTAAAAATAATACACCATTTTCCATTCTTATTTTGAACAATGATAAGTGGATAGACCCATTATATATTATATATGGGGTATATGAATCTTGCATCTAGGATTTTTTGTAATTTAGATTTTACAATTTCTTGGATAGAAGGGTTTACCCTTATTTGTGGTTGTCTAATGTGTTTGAATTATTTTTTGATGTATATGTGATGAGTGAAAATATCTGGGTGTATCATTAACATATCATGATAGTCTCATGAAAATGTTATTTTATTATTTTGAAGCATGGTGACTAGTTGGATTTCTTATAGGCAATCCAGCTTATTGTTGACATTGATGGGTTTTCTAGGTAGTATATCCACATTTTTTTGATAAGGATGTCATGGATCTAATGTTTTATAGAAGAGTGTTAAAGTACAAAGTGTTTGGTATAAGATGATTAAAATTAATAATATCCTCTTTTATTTTTGAGGTGTATTATTCATGAAACATATTAGAAATGGGACAATGTGCACATGAAATAATGTTTTTAGTATGCTTGTATGTTGTGTACATGTTTTGTATGGCATTATAAATGCTTGTGTCTTCCTCTTATTATTTTAATAAATCTCCCATTTGATGAATTTTGGCACATGGATAAAAACAGTCTCTTCATGGTTTTTCCATTGGAAATGAGCATGTTTTTAGACCTAAAATCATTGATAGTTGTATCTAGCCAAGGTCTACCCAAGATTGCAGGGTATCCACCTAGGTTCAATTTAGGTTTTAATATCATATAAGCATTAGGATATTCCCATGAGTATACTATTATCACAACATCCTCTATGACTCACCTAGGTTTAAAGTTGAATGGTTAGCCATATGTAGAATAGTTGGTGTCTCTCAAATGCTTGAAAGTTTAAATTTTCTCATGGTTTATTTGGTCATGACATTAATTGATACACCTAAATAAATCATATTATTTTTAAAAAGGGTTCCATTGATGTGAAAATTAATAACTAGGTTGTTTGGATCAAACTATTTGGTATGGATGATGTTTCCCAACATGATATCCACAAGTTACCTAACCACATGGACAGTCTTGGGATTATTTTACTTATGACTAGGTTTATTAAGGTACAGTTATCAAGTAGCCTTGGTATAAATGGGAAGGTCATTAATTTATTAGAAATAATTGATTTTAACATAATTTTTTTATCTAGCCTAAAAAATAAAACTATGATTTTAGTTCTTAGTTTTTCAAATTAAGTCTTTATAGAAAACCAGGACTAGTTGGTACTGCTTATTCAGTGGATGTTCTAGGTTCATGAACATGAATATTATTGAATGGTTTTGGTTTAGTTGGTTTGTTTAGGATATCATAAATAAGATTAATTATTATGGTTGGATTGGAATCTAGGAGAGTCTTTAATAAAACAAATTGATCAGTGTCAATTGTAGACATTTAATTGCAGCCATAACTAGATTTTGATTGGACTTTAGACCAATTCCTACCAACCATTGCAAATTAAGACTAAAAATCATAATTTTTTCCATGCATCATTCATCAAATCTCATAATAATATTAAGGCATCCCTACTTGGGATACTATACCATATGTAATAATAACTCTCAAGATTCATCCCTAATCACCTTGTGGTATAAGAACTATCAATTTGTCCTATGGACCCATTAACTAGGGCACTTGATCAAATATTGAAAGAGATAAAATTATAATCAAAATGAATTATATAATTAAATAATATTAAATTCCTATTTAAATTATCCATTTACAATTAATGAAAATTTAAAATGAAAATTCCAAAAATCAAAATGTCAAGCCTTTTCATCGTTACCTTTATGAGTTGTCAAGCTCTTCCAAAATATCCCAAAATATATAATTTGAGAGCCATTACTAGTAATTTAAAATCATAATTACATGACAAATTTTAACTTAATTGGATTTATCCTCAACACATTTAGGGTTAGTTTGAACCCATTCCATGTTTAAACTCAACCTTAACTCACTTTGGGTGAGAGTTAATTATTGAGGCTATAAATAAAAGGCCATACCCCTTCATTTCTAAGCTTGGATACTGTAGAGTTATTATGTAGGAATTACTCTATAATCCTCATGAAATTAATGTTACCATGTAAAATAATTAATGAAAGCAATCAAAGCCAAGGTTCTAAGGAAAGTTGAAGCCAATAAATATCTATCGATGAAAAATTCTTGATGCAAAAATTAAAAAAGCCATTTCTACAAGCCATTTGGAACCATAACTAAGGTAAAAGAAGGTTTTATTTTTTGTTTTAATTGTGTTTTAACATGCATGTTTTTTATTTATGCCTTCCCTAGTGTCTAGGCTAGAGGTGTTAGGATTTTAGTGTGTTTATTTGAGTTTTATTTCTTGGAATAACAAATGACTAACCTCCCCTCTACATATTCCTTATTCATGTGTTGGCACACCTGGTGGGATTATACCCATGAAAGTTACACTCAAGGCCTTTTAGGATATCCTCCTACAAATTTTCATGTCAAAATTTAAATTTGTTGATCAAAATAGGTGAAAATTGCTTAAGGATGTTTTTATAAAAATAATGAAGTTTTTATATATAGTTGCATTTTTGCTCTCTAGAATTATGATATTGCATAATTTCACTACTTTTATAGTCACATTGTTTTCATTATGTTTTTGATATTTTTATAATTATTGTGTTTTTTATTGTAACCATCAAGTTTTTTACTATTTATGCTTATAGGTATAATTATAATATTTCAATATCATGACTTTTGTAATCATGGTATTGGTTTTAAAAATATCATGACTTTGCAATTCGTGATATTTCTAGAATTTATGCATTTTTTGGTTAACTTTCATGTTATTGTACTTAATTTCTATGGTCTACTACTAATTGTCTAGGTTAAAAGGGTAGATTTATGATATTACTTTAAGCTTTGAAATTTTGCCTTTATTTATGAATTATTATCATAATAGTAGTGATATTATGCTAATACTCTATTTTTCAAGCAAGTTGTGGTATTGTCCTTACGATTTTGGTTTTCTAAGAATAGTCATGTTATAGCTTTGTGTTTCTATGTTTTTTCACTCTATGTAAAAGTTTGAAAACTCAAGAGCAACAATTTGAAAGTCATTTGTCCACTCATGATTTGATTATAAGCACAAGGACTCCCTAACTTTTTTTATAAGACCCAGAGGACAAGAGAAAGACATTTAAGACATTCTAAGTTACAAATTTCACATTTCAAATTGCTTTTTTAAAAATATTTTTTTAAGTCATTTTATATCTTTCAAAGTTTTCAAAAACAAACACCAAGGGGCTCAAAATTCATCACATACTTCATTTTGGTGCCATAAAATGAACTTTCACATTAGTTAAATAATCCTAATAGTTTCATTTTTATGATTGTTTTTTGAAAGTTTTTGTTTATAAAGATGAATGATACATGTATTCTCTCTCCCCATATCCCTTAGGGAACTTGGGTGATAAAAAATACTCATTATTTGCATTTGTCACTTTGGTCCAAAAGCATGGATGGAAAGTCACCAAATCCGTCCCAAAAATTGGGATAATTTGGTTTACCCCAAATGACCCTAAACTCCATCCACTTGTATTTATTTCATGTTTTTTGGCTCATGAGTGGGAGCTCATCACCTTCTCATGATTTCATCTTTTGGCATCATTTCAATGCCACTCCACAGTGGGGTATATAAATTTAGGGTGACCCATTGAGAAATTTATTTTGAGTAGTTAAAATAATCTCTATTAGTGGTACTTGGCCTTGAAATATAGGGGAAACTTGGAGATCACACTACACTAAGAAATTGATAGATGTAGTGGTTGTGAAAATGACATGATGTTTTCATAATAACCCAGTTGATGTAAATCTAAATGATGTGATCGTGCCATAGTGTTTGCCACACATATGAGACCATTTAGAAACAATAAAATATTGATAGTTTAGGTAACCCCAATTACCATGGATATATTGTTGATTCAAGGTGAGTAGCCTAAAATTCCATGTCATCATGAAAAATATTGAGAGAAGAGGGGGCCTACAAACCCTAATTTTCATGTGATTTTACTTTTTAGATTAACAATTTAAAATCCTCTCAAGAGAGAGTATATAGATGAAATTTGATATTAAAATGAAACCTTGTTATTTTTATGATTTAGGACATTACACTTAGGTGTATTTGTCATTTTATCCTCTTTACTTGCATGGTCTTGTGTGGAAAATATTTGTTTGTCATACCACATCTCAAATGAGACTTTTTTTTTACAACACACCTTTGTTTGAAGAGGCATTATGTCATCCATTTGACATCACACAAATTATTTAATCATTTATCAAAAAAATTTGTATGTCACTTGTTTTGAAAAGGGTATTGTTACACTGCCCAAATAAATCCAAGTCTTTTGCCTTAGAATGTTTAAAATAAACCATTTGTCATACTTTTAGAGCATCATAGCATCATTATGTTGATCAAATTAATTTAAATAATTTTTACCTTATATCAAAATTAAAATTTCAAAATTACATGTGCCTTTTGGATCTATGCCAAGTATCATCATGATGTTCATTCTTGTCTAGTTTGTTGTTTTTTAAGAAGCCTAGTCTTCTAAATTAAGTTTGAAGTTAGCCTTGACAAGTTCAGATCCAAACATTGGTTAGTTTTTTCCTATGCCTCATGTAATTTTAGCCTAGACATTTACCTTTCACTTTTGGGTTGTGCAACTTAGACTATCTCCTTGATCGATTTAAAGACTATTTTTGTGCCTTTATTTGGGGAAGTAGTTTATCTTCCATATGCCTAAAATTCAATGTATTTTACCAAATGATCAAGTTTATATTTAAATCCAAAATCCTATTTTGTGTTAAAGTGTTTAAAATTTATTATATTAAATTTCTTGCCTTTTATACCTCATTTTGTTTAAATTCTAGCTTTTATGACTTATTACCAAAACACCTAGAAATACCTATTATGAGCTTAGAATTTGTGCCTTGTTTTCTAAAAGACCTAGAAACCTTTGTTTCTTTAGACATAGATTAGACTTGTTTGGAACACGTTTTACCTAATTTTAGCATTATGTTTTTTATTGATCCACTTGAATTTTATGTGTAAGACATTTGACATTAAATATTTGACTTTGACTATTTTATCCTAAGTTTTGGCACAATCCTTTTTAGAAAAACAAATCCATTTCTTAGAGCATGTTAAACTAAGGTTGGACCATTTGCCCTTTGGAAATTATTTTTAAGAGTTTATATAATTCTATACCCTTCTTCACAAAATGTTAGTCATTAATTTGGATCTGTCTCGTTACACTCATAGTGGAGCCATATATAATCTAGGTTATGATAATATGGACACATAAGGTAACTTTGTTCAAAAAACCTATGGTTATGATGTAGTTTTTGAGATGGATCCTTATCCTCCTTAAAATACTCTATCTAGAAAATGAATCCAAGATACCTTAGCCCACTATTTGGTTAACATGCCTCCATACTCAAAGCAAGACTAAGAGAAAATAATGTAGTATCTTGATAGTATACCATCGATTGCAGAATAAGTTCACCAACCATATTAAATTATTATGCCATCAACATATGATCCTTATTTATTTGATATTAACTTGATTGAAAATAAGGACAAGGTTTTAGTCATAGATGTAGAGGTAAGGGCTAAGTTTACAATAGACATCCCCCACAAATTTTTTGTCTAGTCTAGCTAAAGTGCCTTTCAACATACCTTATAATCAAACCATTGAACAATCCTCTACTAGTAATACTAAAGCACATATGCCAATGTCATATCAAAATCCCAATATGATTTACATAAGAAAGGGCCTCATGGAGGGCAATTTTATACAAATGCAAATATCATATCAAACCTATTTGAATCAAGTGCATAATTATAACAACATGGCCATGTCCAACGCTCCACTCATATAATTAGCTCCTTCAATAAGAGTATTGATTGAGTTAAATAGTCAAGATAATTTGGGTATATACCTTTTTATGAAAATCACTTAATTTGGTTACATTTTTAATGTTCCATCTATTGAATAAGTGCATATTGCTTTTACATAGAATAATATGCCAAACACGGTGGATAATACGTAAGTGTCAGCCAATCTAGGGGAAAGTGGTTTAAATTCATCAATAAATAGTCTAATAAAAGTAACATTGGTTAATACCATGATTTGTTCAAAATAGTAAGGGGTAAGAACTCCTATGTCACAACCACAAGTTACCCTTAATCCTCAACTAGTTGCTTCTTCAAGCATATAACTGCAAGAATTAAATAATCAAGCACCAACTATTTTCTTGCCTCAAAAAAATGTGAGGAATGTCACTCCACCTCAAAAAGTGATGAATAAAATTCCATAATAATATGCATAATTAAATATACCAATGTGTTAGAGGTAAAACATTCCACCACCTCAATAATAGGTAACCAATGTTCCACCTCACCACATAATGACAAGTATACCTTTATAGTTGCAGACCAATATGCTTATAAAATCATAAATGTTGTCTAATTAAAAATGTATTTTAATTTTTTAAAGATATATTCTAAACATCCAACAAACATATACCTTGAAATAGGTGTTCATGAAACAATGATGTATTATTTTCCCATAAATACCAATCAAGCAATAATCACCTTTTGTTATAGTTGTGCCACAAAATCCAATGATAGTGCGTTGGTTCACAACAAGTCCCTCTTATAGAAATTAGTTTGGATAGTTGATATCAAGTCCCTACTCAACCTCAGAGGCATAATACTATAACCAAAACCACATCTTTCCATCATAGCCATAATTCCCTCAAAACCAAGCCTATATAATGAATCCAAACTAGAATATCAAACCACAACATGTGAAATTTCAAAAATCAAACCCTAATCTATCAATGCATATTCTTGGTTTATTCCCTCATTAAGTCACCATTCCACAAAAAACCATTCCTCCATTATACCCTGATCAAGGTAATCCACCTTTGACCACTTGACTTCCACCTTAGGCCAATGTTTCATCAGCTTTTTAGCATAAGAACTAAAATAAATTAAGGATGTAATTTTTTTCATTAAATTAGGGAAATATACCAATAATTTAAATCTAGATAATGTGTATTACTACTCATTCAACATGGAGTATCTATAAATAGCATTTCTCTAGGGAATGAACTACCAAATTTTGATAAGTACAAGGGTAAAGGAGACCCTAAGGCTTGTTTGACATATTTTTTTGTTTATTGTCATCCAGTGGATTATAGTGACATATACCTCCTAATTTTATTTCTTTTCATCTATCAAGATGGGATTTGGAGTGGTTCTTGAAATTTCTAAATAATTTAGTGTTTTATTTTGATGAACTCTCAGCTAAATTTGTGTAACATTTCTCCTAAATTACTGAACATGAGATTTCATTGGTAGATTTGACTCATATAAATCAGAAGTTTAGTGAAATATTTTCAAGATATATACAAATATGGAGAGAAATTGTTATCCATTTCACCCCCAACTTACCATATAAATAATTATAGCTACTGTGTTTACTAAAAAAAATCATAATGAGATGTCCTATCATGTGGAGCTTTAGTGTGCACATAATTTTAAAGTTATAATTGAAAAAGGTTTACTAATTGAGAATTAATTTATTAAAAAATTGATTATCAATCTCACCTCATCAAAACAAAATTAGAACCAAAACCTAGGAAATGGCCAAAATCAGATCCAAAACCAAGGCCAAAAACAAGTGTTGACACTAACCCAAGCCAATAATTATGAAAATTCAAAGTAATTTAATTGAATCAAGAATGTTTTTTTAATGGAATAGCTAATTCACATTTTTTCTAAATGATTCAGACACCATATACTTAACCCATGCCTCAAATTTAGCTTACTCCCCATCAACCCATTCAATAAGTGCAACCTTCACAATAACCTATATCAACTCAAAAAACATAGAAATAATTACCTTTACAAACCCCTGCTCTAAGAATAAGTTTGCCTACACATAAAGTCTTTAGTGACTTTGGAGATTATATTGAATCCATGTTTTTCAAGCTATCCAATGCCAATCTGATTAATTGGCCAATTCTAAAGTATTATCCTAAGGGTATTTTGTATCCAAATTGGTATAGATAGAATGAGATTTATGAATACCATCATGTTTATGGACATAATTTATGACATTGTGTGTAAATAAAACACCTCATTGAAAATATGTTGGAAAAAGGGGAGATTACATTGGACAATAGAGTATCTACATCTAATAAAAACTTGGGTATCTACCAAAACCCTTTTTTACAATATAGTAATAACAACCAATGATAATAACAACAAAGATCAAAAAAAAAAAAAAACACCAGTATCAACAATTATGACAACAACAACAATACCAACATCAATAACAACAACATATATTGAATGGAAGGAAATAAGTCCAAAATTATTCTAATACCCAACAAACTTACCATTTAGTTGTACATGACTAAAACAAATTTATAGGTCATATTGTGGGAGGTCGCATTTCCACCATCACCATCAATACTAGACCAAGTTCTAAAATAATAAGACCATTGATAAATAGTTTTAATAAACCCATCTATTCTAGTGATCCTTCCTTGACCTAGGATTGAAAACAATCACACCATTAAACAAGGATTACTACTTTTGGACATTATACTGATAGCTCAAAATTGCTTCATGACCATATATAAGTGTACCAACAATTGAGAATTATCTTATCTAGGCCCTTGCTACCATCATTTTATAGAAATAATGGTTTTGTATCTAATCTTGAGTGTACAATCACAAATTGGTGGTTAAATATTACCAATCCTAGCCCATAACCACCTACCACCAAACCCATCCAACCCACTATTATGGATAGAAACAAGCCATATACTACTATGAAGGAAAAGATGTTTGGTATTGTGAAACAACTTCAGAAGATACCTGTACAAATATAATTTTTTTATTTATTGCATACATCTACAATTCACAAGAACATCTTAACAAAGTTTCTAAGAAAATCCCAAGTCCTAAATGACATATCTATAGATAAATTCCAATATTTGGTTGGACATATAGTGCTAAGATAATAGTTGACCTTTGACCAAAGTGATATGTCATCCCATATCCCTCTCCATAATAATATGTTATACATTAAGGTTGTCATTATATGGATTAAAGTGAAATGTGTCCTCATAGACAATAAATCAGGCCTAAATATTATGTCTCTAAATCTCATTAAGCATCTCAGATATACAAAAACCAATCTTTAAACATAAAAAAATAATATCAAGGCCTATAATAATGAAAAACAAGAATCATAAGGTACTATCATATTGCTAGTTATTGTTGGACCTTTGACCCATGATACACTATTCTATGTGTTAGACCTTGACCTATCATATAATTTGCTTTCGGTAGACCTTAGATACATGATATTTGTGTGATACCTTCAACATTGCACCAGTTTCTCAAGTTATCTCACTTAGGCATGAATGTCACTATCAATGGATATTTTATAGCCTTATGAACATTGCAAACATTTAGAGGCCAAGTAGGAAAGTTACAATTACCACTTTGGCATAGTTATGGTTCCCAAAAGGGAAAAAGGAAAATAAATACATGTTGATTTACTAGAGGCCAATTGTATAGACCCAAAAATTCTTGATTCATCTTCCCATATGCCACCTCTTGAATTGTCTAATCATTTTACCATCTCGTCCAATGACCTAAGAGAGTATTTAACCCATGACATGTTTTACATTGCCAATCTTCCATATAACCCCAAGTCATATGCAATACCTAAATCCAATCCATCTTACATGGAATGGAAATGAAAATAAAAAGGTAAACTTCATAATCTAGTTCTTATCATTTTCACACTAGATACTGGTCAAGAAGAGGACCCAATTTCAAATGATGAAACCTAGTTATATAATGATAAACTATATGAGTGATATAAAAAATACAAGTATCCAATTCATAATAATATCATGGAGAACTAAGCCTATGTAGAAGGAGGCCTTAGGACAAATTATTAGGGTACTTTTGATCCAATTTATATAACATGGTACAAAGGAACCTATGATATTAGATATAAACCACCTAGGGGTGACCCCATGTATCTTAGTCATGTTTCAATGCCAACAAATAATGATGATGATGATGATGATACCAAATTATATATTGATCACAACATTTATGAAGAAATTCTCACTACTTATTTATTTGACACCCATGCCATTTGTACGCTTACCCTAGTTATTCACAATAACTTGCTTCCTCTATATTACCTTCAACTTATAGCTTAGGACCAACAAAAATCCATAGTTACTATAGATGAGTTTGATAATGATGAGGCATTTTATGATTTTATAGGCCTATGAGGTTCCATTAAGACACCACAAAACAAGGTTTCTCTATCAAATTGGATCCTACAACTTATTTTGGAAAATAGGTAAACACCCTTAACCACAAACAAATAAATAAAACATTGAGGTACCAAAGTGGAAACCTCTTTGAGGCACTTTTGGACTAGGGTATCAGTAAAGAGAAAGACCAATATTCTAGTGAGATCCTATTTTAGATGCCATTAGATGGGGATATTCACTTTTCCTTGATTGAAGCTCAAGATACCAATAATGAAGAACTTAATTTTGGGTTTGAGTTTAGTTATGAAGAAAAAAATGCCTTTGACTGAACCATCCAAGATTTTATAATAGTGTTTGTAACATGGCCATCCCTACCATGAGGAGATTATGATTCATCTTGTCTAAGAGAACTTGAGGAACCAATCCAAATAGAGGAATTTGTATTTTCAAACCAATTCAAATCATTTCTAACCATTCTAGAAGATGGATCGACTCTCCTTGTAAAAGACACTATAGAAGTCAACATCAGGACTAAATATGACCCAAAATGGATCAAATTAGGTGCATACCTCACTAAGGAGTGTGAAATGTTTACAACCCTTTTGATGAAATTTGTTGGCATCTTTGCTTGGTATTATTTATATATGCTAGGTTTAAACCTCACCTTGGTTGCATACCACCTTGTTTTACATCTTGATGCCAAACTTGTGAAGCATAATTTGTTCAAGATGCATCCTTAAATTTTTGTATTAGTAAATAAAGATTTAGAAATAATATTAAAATTGAGATGTATTCAATTGATTAACTACTCAGAGTGGATCTCAAATGTTGTGCTAATTAGTAAAAATATAGAAGGAATCAAAATTAGTACTGATTTTAGACATATGAACAAGGTCCACCCCAAGGATGACTTTTCTCTACCAAATATTGACATGATACTTAACTCCACAAAGGGTATGAAATACTTTCATTAATGAATGGATTTTCAAGATACAACTAGATCCATGTTATGCTAGAAGACCAACACAAAATAAAGTTCACCATTCCATGGGGAATATTTTGTTATCATCCTATGCCATTTAGTATCATGAATTTTGGGGATACATAAAAATATCCATGACCATCATATTTCATGATATAATGCATTATATTATTGAAGAATACATCAATGGCATATTGGGTAAATAAAAAACTTGTGTTGATCATCCAACCACATTATGCCAAATATTTCAGAGGCTTCATGAATACAAGTTCAGACTCAATCCTAAGAAGTGTGTTTTTCATGTCACTTCATGTAAATTTATAGGATTCATCATCTCTTTTTGAGGCATTGAAGTTGATCCTACCATAGTGAAAGGCTTTATTAAAATTCCACCACCTTCTAATTTGAAGTAGCTTCATAGTTTGTAGGGAAAAATTCAATCTATCAAATGCTTCATTTATTGATTGGCCAGAAAATGACATCCATTTACACTCCTACTAAAAAATGGTATCAATTTTATTAGGGATGAATAATGCAATAAATATTTCTATTACCTCAAGGAATATCTCTCTAATCCACCTATTTAGTTACCACCTATGTCATGAAAGTCATTCCTATTATACCTATCTACCATAGATAAAGCCCTCAGGGCACTTCTAGCTTAGCATGATAATAATAGTAAAAAATATGTTTTATGTTATTTCAGCCATAAATTGTTCATATACGAACATAAATATATGACCATTTAAAAATCTTATTTAGCTATGGTCTTTACATCTCAAAAAATATGGTATTACATGTTAAATAAAAAGACTATAGTTATTTCCAAAATCAGTCTGTTTAAGTATCTACTCTCTAAGATAGCTTTACAAGGATACATGGCTAAATGGATTGTGATTTTGAGCAAGTTCAAGATATAATATGTCAACCAAAATGCCATAAAGGGACAAGTCCTTATAGTTTAGCTTGTTGAATCTCCCCTTACAGATAGTAAACCTCTCACTTTTCAATTCTCAGATGAGTCCATCATGACCATCATTGAAATACCTCCTGAGGAACAACATTGGAATCTATATTTTGATAGATCATTCACCTTACATGGATCAGGGACAATCTTATTACTTAATATGAGATAGGGGGATATTATTCCTAAATCATTTCATATCATCTTTCCTTATAATAACAATATGTCTAAATAAGAAGTACTTATTATATATCTTCACCAATAAATATAATGGAATATTTAGCATCTAAAGGGTTATGGTGATTCTTAATTAATCATAAATCAAGTTATAGACTACTTTTAGACCAAAAATGATAAGGTGGTGCCATACAAGCCCATGATCAGCACTCTCAAAAACATATTATTGACATTCAATTTAAACACATACCAAGGGATAATAATAAGACAATGGATGCCATGGTTACCCTTGGATCTTTGATCCACCATACCAAAAAGACAAAAGAGTATTAATTCCTCATCAAAAATCTTCTAGTGCTAACTCATGACCTTCAACCATTGTAATAATCTGTGATATTATTTATCCCAATTCTATATGGTATTTAGACATCTTTACCTACCTACCTGAGCATATCATGCCACTAGACCTATCACACAATCAAAAAAATGCCTTTACCAATCAATATACATTTTATACCTTACTTGGTCCAACCCTTTACCACCATAGTTTTTATGGAACTCTACTTCATTATTTAAATTTGACAAAATATACATTAGTGTTATGAGAAGTTTACAAAGGAGTATGTGGAACCCATACAAGGCAGACTATCCTATCAAATATTCTAAAACTAATGCTTACACCATGGTTATTTTCTACATTTGGAATCAATATCATTGGGAAGATTAACCCAACCTCATCTAATGGCCATACACTCATTCTTACTACTACTATACATTTAACTAAGTGGGTTGAAGCTATACCCCTCACTTTCATCATTGGAAATAAAATTCCAAGTTCATCTTTAACCATCTCATTTTCTGCTATGGTATCCCATCCAACATTATCTCTAATAATGGTAGACTATTTAATAATAAGGATGTCAAAACACTTTATACCAAGTACAACATTACCCAACATTTTTCTACTACATATTACCCATAAGGTAACGGCAAGGAATAATCACCAACAAAACCATTGTCAACATCCTTAAAAAGATTATCAATGATGTTGGTCATGATTGACACCTCCAAATCTTTTTTGTCCTCTAGGTAGACTTCACTAATTACTATACCTAAACTAGAGTGACTCCATATTCCCTAGTTTATAACACTAAGGCCATTCTTCCAATTAAGGTTGATTAATCTTCTTTGTGCATCTCTTTAAAACATATCCTAGATGACGATGATTACCAAATGGCTTTCCTTCATAAGCTAAAGTTAATTGATGAAAAATGCATCACCACTATTAACAACCTTCAATCATACCAAAATAGACTCCATGGACATTATAACCAATGAGTAAAACATAGAGAGTTTAAGCTTGGGTATCTTGTTCTCAAGAAAACTAATAGAATATTATAAGTGATAACAAGAACAAGGAAAATTTCAAACCCAACTAGATAGGCCCATTTATCATTGTTGAAAATTATGGCTATGAATCATACATGATCACTTTACCATACAAAGATAAGCTTGAGGAACCAATGGACATTATACAACTCAAGCATTACTTTGCTTAAGAAACTTGAAACATTGTCTATGAGGCCTATTTCTATTATACTATAATATCAACAACCTTATTTGTACTATATGCTATATCATTCTACCATGCCATTTACTTTTGACCAAAGTTATTTTTACCCTCTATACCTAACCCTTTGACCTTGGTTTCATTTCATTGGTTCTTTAGGAACCTTTAACGACGGGATTCAGATCAATTTTTAGTAGTTGATTTAGTATTCTAGATAGAGGCCATATTTTAGACTAGTATGATAGTGGTTTGGTATTTGTATCCTTCATTTATTGTTTTATTTAATTTTGAGTATTCCTAATTATAACTTCCTTTGTTCAAATTAGTGTCTCACATCATGCTACTAAGTCTAAACACCTATGGGAAAATTAGTATCATTGACCTATATCATTGTTTCCTAAGTATAACTACTTATAGGCAAATCAAGAACAACATATTTTTATCATGCCTAAAGTCCCACCTTGCCATTCCTATGCCATATTATGCCTTTTGCCTATTTGAGAACTTGTTTCTACCTAATAAAATTCCTCTAATGTAAGGTGGAACTATAGTGACTTGAGGTCCTAATGGGACTATGTAGGAAGCACTCAATGCATGTTGAGGTCTACTCAATCACCATTTTGCTACACTCTCATTATTTTGTGAGCAATTTTAAGTTTCAACACTCTCACTATTTTTGAGAGATGGGTCATTTAGTATCTCTTAATTCTCAACTTGAGCTGAGATGATTCAAAAATTTCAAAAACATTTGAAAATGATCTAGAAAATCTTAAAAATCACCAAATTCAACCACTTATTTGCTTTAAGGATTTGGGATCCCTAGCCATTTTACAAGAAACCACTTTTATTTTAATTTTCCCATCTTTATTTAGCCTAAGCCTTATGCTCTTTCCATTTTTTGAGTTTTCATATTATGCATTATTTATTCAAATTTGATACATTAATAATCACTAGGATTCATCTCACAATCTCACCATTTTTTGAGATCCTTCCCATATTCCTCTACTTCATAAATCATGTTTTCTTTATCATCATTTTCCTCTATTCCATCACCTAGGAGAACTACATTTAACTTGAATTTTATGTTCGACCTTGCATTCATGGAACTATGTAGGAAACATCCACTTGCCTAGTGTATCTAGAGTTAGCTTGGCTAGCCCTTCTTTTTAATCTATTCCCTCCATTTTTTTGTTTTGTTTTGTTGTTTCTTATAGCCTAGGGGAAATTTTAATCATCTTGTTTGTTCTCTATTTGTTCTAATATTATGATTAACCATTGTTTGTGTTTGTTTCCTTTTATTATTGTTGTCTTATTTTATTCTATCTTTCTTTCACATTTTTTGGTGTTTTGTCTTCCTATTTATGTGTTTGTTTGTTTTCTTGTTTATTTAATTTAATTTTTGTGCCTTGATGTAGTCTATGTGCATTCATTAGGTGATTCCTTTCACATTATTCTTGACTCCATCTATAATCATATGTCAACATTATCATTATGGTTTTTATCATTGGTGTATTATTTCCACTTATTTATCAATCATTATGCATATTTTATCTAATTTATCATGGTGTTTACTACCTTGATGCCTATTATCATGTGATATAACAAAAATTAGCTTAGTAAATATTATAATAAATGTGGCCATGGTACTTCTCCTAGGAACTTGAAAAAATCCCAATCTACCCAAATCATTTCCCACATAAAGAGTAATTAACTAACAAAATAATTTTAATCCTTGTTAGTTAGGAAGTGCATCTCCCCACTAATAGGTTACCCAAATTCACCATTCTAATTTGTACTAGCTTATTCTTACTTTGTGAGTATAGATTCAATACGTAATCCTTATTATCCAAATTTCCATATTACTCTCATCATTCCACCAATGATTATAACTCCCTTTGGGTAAATCATTATGTGTATTCCCACCCATAGATCCAATTAATTTAACCACCTTTGGGTAACTCATTATTTTTTGATCTAGATGTTCATGATTATAACCGACTTTGGGCAAATCATTTCATTCTTCTACCCAACTGGGGCATGTTTTCATTATGCTAATGGTAATAACCACCTTTGAGAAAATCATTATCTCTATCTGCTTAACTGTGGCATGTTTTTATCCTACCAATGATTATAACCACTTGTGGGAAAATCATTATTTTCCTTTTAATTATTACAACTATCTTTAGGAAAATCATTATATTGTTACCCTTATCCTTTGGATAATGATTATAATTGCCTTTGGGTAAATCATTATCTTTTTACCTTATCTATGTCGATGATTATAACTACCTTTAGGTAAATCACCCTTTTTATCTACCCACCTAGGGTATTTCACTATGTCATTGATTATAACCACTTGTGGGAAAATTAGTCTTTTCCACCCCCTTTTACCGTTTGGTCCCATATTTTTTATTTTTCAAGGGACTGATCACTAACCTTCTTTGTTGATAAATTGCTTAAGGGGAAGCCAGAGATCATCCATCAATATTGAAGAAATAGGCATACAAAACCTTTTTCATTATTTGAAAATACATTAATATGCATATAGATTTCAATGCATTCCCAAATAGGGGAAAACTATATACATCCAATTTTATCCACAACTAGATTTTGCCCAAACTTCATATTGATTCCTACCAACCATTGTAAATTAAGCTTAAGAATCACTAAACATCCCAATTTGGGTTTTACATCATTAATCAAAGATCATAATCATGTTGAGGCATCCCTATTTGGGATACTATACTTTACACAATAATAACCTCTCCCAGATTCATGCTTAATCACCTTGTGGCATAACAACTATCAATTTGGCCTATAGACCCATTAACTAGGGCACTTGATCAAATCTTGAAAGAACTAAAATGCTAATAAAAATAATTATCTAATTAAACAAGATTAAATTCTTATTTTAATTATCCATTTGTAATTAATGAATATCTAAAAATGGAAATTCAAAAAATAAAATATCAAGCCCTTTTATCATTACCTTTATGAGTTGTCAACCTCTTCCAAAATATCCCAAAATATCTAATTTGAGATCAATGTCTAATAATTGAAAATCATAATTACATGAAAATTTTTAACTCAATTAGAGTTACCCTCAACTTACCTTGAGTTAGTTTGATCCCATTACATATTTAAACTCATCCTTAACTCACCTTGGGTGAGACTTAATTCTTGAGGCTATGAATACAAATCCATACCGCTTCATTTCTAAGCTTGGATATTGTAGAGTTATTATGAAAAATTTACTCCATAAGTCTCATGTAAGTAATGTTACTGTTGATGCCTAAAAATTTCATTCTTGATGAATAATCCCCTATGGGAAGCTTTACAGATGTGGGATAGAAATTACGATCTATGAATTAATCTCTAAGATTTTAGAAGCCATTTCTTCAAATAGTTGGGGATGAAAAGGGGAAGTAAATGTAAATAAAATAAAAATAAAAATATCTAAGGTGATGCATCAGAATTCTTATGTATCCATTCCTAATATTGAATAAAATAGCTTGACCCCTTAAAATATTATAGATAATTTAAAATAGCATATGCATGATTTAAAGTCTATAATATAAATAAAATCCAACACTACAGAAGTAGAGAACATAAACAACATATATAAATCGATTCCACATAATTTGACATAGAACACCACATCCTCTTCATTGTTGGGTGGAGAAAAAAATACAAAAGGCCCAAAGGCATAATATAAAATATTAAATCCTTTATGTGAGGGGCATTTGTTAAGGTCTTGAAAATAAAAAATAATAACTATTGCTATTTATATTCAAAAAATAAAACTATTATAATGGTTGTTATATCTAGTAACAATCATGAAAATAAAACAACTATTATCTAACTTCCATCCCCTTAAAAAATAAAATATCCCCCAATATATATGCATAATGACCTCCTAGGTATATGACACCTAGAACCTGACACTTGCATTCATGATGAGGCAATTGTAACTGAAAAGGGGAGATTTGGATCCTGAGTGTAGATGGTCTAAAAATCCTAGATATGGCATAACCTCAACACCTCATGATTCCCATGATACTTAAAAAAAATACTGTGATGATGCATGTCTGCCTCTAAACTACCTTTAGAGTTCTTGTTAGAAATGGGCCCCACCTCTTTCATCCAATGGTGTAACTCAAGGATATAATTAAAATAAACCTATATTAAATAATCATTATGATGCCACATGGAAGGTTTGATTCCTTTTAGTCATACCTTCATAGTGGGTCTCATTTATTATTTCATCGGTGCACCTTAAAGCTATAATAAAATAAACCTTCACTCTCGATGATATTTTTGATGCCACATGGTGAGTCACTAATGATTTTGGTGAATTCCAAAACTCTTTTGCAAATAAAAAGCATGGGGGTGCCATGTGGCACTAGTGAAAGGAGTCAAGACTTAGCCCAAAAGTAAAAAAGGGAAACCTAGGAAAGATAAGGATGATACTAATCTGCATAACTCACCAAACATATCTATGATGAAAAGATAACTACCCAAAGTATTCAAAATATGGATTTGATCCATAATTCTTGGAGACATGTAGGGGAAACTCCCTAAATATGGAATAACCCATTTTTTTTGGTTTCTCAGACTAGTTAAAGTAAAAATGCAAAAAGGTTGAGTCTCACAAAACTTATAAATTTTGAAGAACCACCTTAAAAGGCATCCACTCTTCCTCTATAGGTCAAGAATTATTTTTCATAGCCTCAAAGACTCTATATAAACTAATTATATCATTGATGGAGATGCTACTTAGACCCTAAAAAATCACCTACATCTAAAATTCAAGCTGGGCAAGAGGTTTCAAAATGGTCTCCACTTCTGAGATGCTTGGTGCTTAAACTAGGGCCATAAAAATGGTCTAGTTATTCAGCTTCATGATTAGGAGATATAATGGTCTAGTTATTTTTTATCTATGAATAATGGGTAGCAGAGTCATAACTGAACCAATTATTCATTGTCCCTTCCTATCCAAGACCACATGCTCTAAGGCATCCAAAAATGCCTTATACTTAGATGTAACTTTATTGTAGTTGAATAACTCATTAACCTTGATGACCATCTACCTTTTATTGGCCACTCTTACTAATTAGAGCATCCCATTCATTATGTTATATAGCTTCTAGACTAGGATCTATTAATCTTAGACTTTTGGGGATATGAAGGTGAAGACCAGATCCACAAGTGTGCTCACTTGTGTGCTCAACCGTTATGTGTCCAAAATGAACCCAAGTGTTGGATTCAAGTTTTAAGCCAAATTATATATCCTTTTCCAATATAAAACATATAATTGATAGATAATTGGGAATATTTCTATAGTTTGGGAGTAGGTGGCAAGGTCATTCTTCAACTATGGATTTTTTGGTCCTTAGCTTATGACTCTTGTTACATTTACTACTTAATTTGTTACTGTGTTCTTGTAGAGTCTAAGAGAATCTTATGGGTTTGCATGATCTCTATTTATTTTTCCTATAGCTTGTTTTCTATGGCCTCCTTTTTTATTTTTAGGCCATCTACTTTGGCCTTCATCTTTGCTACCTAGAGTTATAGTTGGGCTATTTGGTTATCTTTCGATTGGAAAATCTTAGCTATGATGAAACTCTATAGGTTGGATCTCATCTCCATGATCTCTACATCTTTGGCCTTAGCCTATGAAATGAAGAGGTTGATGGTGGCCTTAAATCTTATGACTTATTTTTCCTTCTCCAGTCGATTACCTACCTTGAAGTAGTCTATTATGACAAACTTTTGGGGTTCATCCATCAGTTCAACTCTATTATGTGGCCTGGCCTAGTTGAGGTTTAGGCCAATATCATGGATTGATTAATCTCCTAGTTACATTTATTCCTAGGGATTGATTATTATTGGCATCATATGTGAAATCATTAGATATTATTGTGTGGGGTTAAAGAATGACTACATGTGTTGTGTCTCTGAGGCCTTGGCAACTTTTCCTCTTATTTTATCTACTTGAACTTCTTGGGATTTTATTATAGTATCTAACTATTGGTAAAACTACTCCTATGATTAAATTATTTTCCCCACAAAGGGGGATCCCTATGAAAATCCAAAAGGAATGGTCATTTACTTCTATGAAGTATTGAATGATGTTCCCTCAAGGATGAGTGGGTGAATGGTTAATGTGGAAGGTGATAAAGGGAGAAGGCTATAGAGAGGGGTGGTAGAAGGTGAGAAAAGTAGAAGGTTACACCATGATGGATGTTCTTGTGGTGGATAAAGGTAGAGGAGTGAAAAGTGGTGTAATCATGGTGAGTGGTTAAGTAGTGGAAAATGGCATAAGTGTGGTGGAAATAGTGGAAGGTGAAGATGAAGTGAAGAATGAAGAAGTGGAGAGGAGATGGTATGAAAAACATTCATTGTTTTGATTGGGATCAAGAGGAGGGTTATACGTTTACAACTTAGAGCCAAGTTAAATGACCCCTACTTTGGGTTACCTTGGAGTGGCCTACCCTTCTTATTAGGGAGTCGCATATAGAGAAGGGGGATAGGAAATATGCATCTAAATTATGAAAAGTTCTTATTTTCTTGAGGGTGTATCCTCTTCTTCTTCGACTAAAACTTATTTCACCTAAGCATATTCTTGATGGTGTTCATCTCAAATGTTTTTAAATTTCTCATCAGAGTGTAGATATTTAAAATTGAGCTCGATCTAGATAATTTCCTATCTATACCTCTAATATTCTTCCATTTTTTCTTTGTTCTATCCCCTTTGGATGAGATGCACTCTTAGACCCTTGGTCATGAGCTTTTTAGGATCAAAATATTGGATTGGTTTTTAGAAAGACTCCCATGGTTGGTGGGTGTCTAAGGGGACCTTTAATAGATCTACATAGTGTTTGATATCATATTCTATAAGTGACTTCCATTCTTTAAAGTATGGCTGGGGCTCATGGTTGAAGGGGGAAATAGTCTTAAGAGTAGCTATGTGGCTATCTAGGTCATAATTCCATTGATCACTAATCTGATCCAAGTCAAGCTCTATCATTTTGATAATAATAATATGATTTTATGTCCTCCTAATAATTGTAATGCCCCTTATTGAAAATGGGACATCATATAAGGCCCTCTTCTTCCGGTCTATGCCATATACTGAATTGACCATGTTGAGATGGCAAGCCAACTCTAGGGCCAAAGTCTTATCTATGAGCATGTGTGGGAGTCAAAATGGATCTTCCTTGAACACATGTAATTTGATGAATGTAAAGTGGGATCTAAATAATCATTCACATGTAATTTTATATCTAGTGATCCACACTCTCTAATGGTCTATCATTTGAAAGGTGATGGCTTTTAGATTTAGGTTGATTAGGACTAGAGATAGGAACCACTCTACATATTCATGATAATCCTATGTGGCCAAAAGGATGTGGGTCCACATAGAGATGGGGATAATTTTATAGGGATATTTTCCTATTTTAGTCAAATTGATGGTAAAATATGATAAAATAAATGTGGTTTTCTAGTAAGGATTATGTGAAGAAAGAAGGAAGAATAATAGAAGTTATTCTGAGTTAAAACATTTACTAGCTGATTATGAATGGCATCATCAATGACATTTGTGAATTCTATTTTGTAGGCCTTTTCCCTGCTCACTATCTTCAAGTAGAAGACTACACCTAACTAGAAATCATGGGCATTGGTGTCTGAGTTCATTCTGAAGATGAATGCCAACATAAAGAGGGTGTCTTTCATATCTTGTGTTGTAAATCTTGAGAGAGAGAGATGGGCAGAGGTTGTAATTCCATGTAATTACTACATAGAGTTAAATTCAAGAACTTTAGCTTCTAGACATGAGTGTACCATACATTTTTTAAGATCTCCATATCATATATGTGTATTTTGGGGTCATTATGGATTTAGAGCATCTCCCTCATTGCATCAACACTGATATCCACATTCAGGTGGTTGCCTATGATAATTCCAATGTTAGTGTTGTTCCTTTTTGCACATAGAGAAATAAGCTTTGGGTATGGGTGTATAAGAGGCACCATATATTTTACCAAGGTAGAGCTCTATATTATGATCCAAATGACTCAAATTCATTCTTCCTAACCTTTGTGATTATATGATCATGAGCACCATCGCTCTAATTTTTCATATTCTTTGTCAACTTGGGATCAAACATCCCATTTGTGTTAGGAACCCATGGAAGCACCATTTATTACCATATACAAGCAACTTAAGATGTGAAATTAACCAAAAGTAACAAGTAACTAGAAATCAAAAACAACACAGAATATGAGAGACAATACCCAATTGTATTAATACTCATCTAGAAAAGAATACAATAAAGAAGATGCCACTTCTTCTTCACACCTCTCAGAGGCTTCCCACACCTCAAGTGTACAGTAACTCTTTGCTCAAATCTCTCTCTCTTATGGTCCCAACACACAACTCAAACACAGAGTTGGTGTTCACCTCCAACTAGTTAGTATCCACTACTGCCACTACACCAGTGCTCCACACACTCCACAAGTGCTCCACGCACTCCAAGTACTCAATGTACTCCAAGTAGATCTCCCATGAACTGCAATAACCTACAACCCAAATGATCTTACTTATGAAAGGAACTACCTTGCCTTCCTCTTTGCTCTCCAACTGAGTACACACCATACTCCAAGTAGATCCTGCCTGATCTTGCTCCCTATTGTGTTGCTGTCACCTTGATTCTACTACCACCTGTAGATCAACCTGGTTCTGCACACCTACAAACCTTAGACCTCGCACACACATACACCTATAGATCAATGATCTTACTTACCATGCAGATCTAAAAATGTGGCCTTGCACACCTACCGACCAAGATCTTACATACATGAAGAATCCTTCTGATTCTCTAAACTAACACCCATACTTGGCACTGTGGCACTAAGAGGAACACACCATGCTCTCTTCACACACAGAAGGAGCTAATATTTTCTCTCTTACTCTCTAGCACAAATTATAATACATCCCATGAGTCTATTATATAGATCTCATGAAAACAATAATTAGACACCTAATTACAATAATTAGATCTATAGTTTTAAGTCTAAAATTGGCTCTTAACATGCAAACACTCGATTCGTTAACAAACTATCCATAACACTCATAGTTTTGAACCACACAGGTGACTGACGTCGGTCCCTGTCTACCTAGAGATGACCGACATTGGCTGAATACTGCCAATGTCAGTTGCCTTCTTGTCTACCACTGACCGATGTCGGTTGGCCTGTCTGATGCTGATGACTTTGACACTCAGCACCCTCCTCTAATGTTTACATTAGTGAAGCTTTTAGCTCCACAACCTAACAATCTCCCACTTGGAGATAAATAGCTGCATTGTACCTATACATATACCCCATCTAATCTATTTCTTGGCTTGTATCCCTCTTCAAGCTCAATCTTAAAGACCACCCACCACACAACCTGTGGTGCACCTCCTGTCATCCAAGTAACCTACCAAATTCAAACCTACAAACCCATGTAGTGAAGTCCTGACCCTGTATAGCATGAATCCCTACTGCTAGTTCCTCTTAGATACCTTAGAACCCACTTCCCTGAATTGGCTCCTAACTCTCTGACAACACCCACTGCTTAGGCAAACTTAGGTCTATACTAGACCTCATGTGATTTCAGACACTAAATTGTCCAGCCCTTGGTGTGCTCTAGTTTTGCATCCTGTGTATTGAACCTCGCCAACACCTGATTCACATCAACTCCCACTGGAGACAAAATCACCCTGTGATCTTCCATGTCTCTCATGCCAAAGAATTTTGCTGCTCCAAATTCCTCATGACATGCCACTGAACTAACCTTACCCTTAGCTCAACAAAACCCTGTATGTATGAACTTGCTATCATATCACCCACATATAATAACAAGATAATGTTGTGACCATCATCTAGCTGGTAAGACAGACACAATGGTTACACAGACATTGACTATAGCCCTGCTTTGTCATCCACCTGTCAAAACCTGTACCAATATCTTGCAGCTTCCTCAAGACCATATGACCTGGCCTTCCATCTCACGTGTCCATTCTCTCTATTCTTTAACTAAGGTATCCATTCATCTCAGTGCTTTCTTCCAGCTGGCAACCCTACCAAATCTGTCATTTGGTTTTGCATCTTGTTCATGCCATGCTCCCATTATTTCCTAGATCCTTCCTACTCTGTAGTCAACAACTAGTATAAAGAAGAGGAATAATGAATTTGAGGTTTAATTACACTTTCAGTCCTCCCCATGGATGTTTGAGACTCCTTAACATCTTGCTGTCCACCCAAAATCCATCTCAGTGACCGACCTCAGTCACCACACAGTCTGCATCCGATCGACATCGATTCCATGTGACTGTCCAGGTTGCCAATGCTAGTTATCCTATCGACATCAGTCTCCACCTACCTGACACCACTGACTCCTCTAGTCTACACATGACCAATGTCGGCACCTATCTATTTGACATTGATTACCCTTGATCGATGCCAGTACCTGTGTATGCCTGTGAGTGATGACTTTTTACTTGTGAGCTCTCCATGGATCAAAACCCTATCTAAACCACCCTACTCAGAGATGTCCATCCCCATCCATTGATCTCTATTCATTATCTCCTCTAAGAACACCAAGTCTTTCCAGTTCTTAAGTTTGTCAAACACATCTGTCTTTCGCTTAAGAACATGCATCTCCTTCTTGCTCATGTGACCAAGCCTACAAAGCCACGTCTTTGCAACAAAAGAAGAATCAATAATACAAGAAAGTAGATAAAGAGTACCTACTTTCTTACCACATGCTAATTTAATTGTATCTACTATGAGAGTTCTTTTGCATCTCTCATCACCCAACTTTCCTGAAGCAATTAGCCGCATCTTCAAGACTGGGACTTGCATGACCTCCTTCAACACCCATGTGTTGGCTGCCTGCAATTTCAGCAACACTTCCCCTTTGCCAATACTATGACAAGGCTCACCAACCCCTCTATTTGGGGTTGCATGGAAAGAGGCAACAAAATATATGAACCAAGATTCTACTTTATCCAAGGAATATCCTAGAGCATCATGTGCAACAACACCTGCAACATCTGCTTCTTCAATTCCTTCATGCTGATCTTCTACCAACCAATAATATTTCTTTTCCTGCTCTTTCTTTCCATAAGACCATAATTGACCATTCATGCTTTTCAATTCCTCCATTCTTAGTGTACTTTCTTATACCATTGTTATACTCCCACTCAATCAGAAACCCATAAGAGTGACCTGTAATCAAACACAAAACTTGCTCCCGGCAACCTTAGCTCTGATACCAACTATTAGTGGTATCAAGCTATGAGCCAACAACCTGGCTCTAATACCAACTATTAGGAACCCATGGAAGTAGCATTGATTACCATATACAAGCAACTTAAGATGCGTAATTAACCAGAAGTAACAAGTAACTAGAAATCAGAAATAACATAGAATATGAGAGACAATACCCAATTGTATTAATACTCATCCAGAAAAGAATACAATAAAGAAGATGCCACTTCTTCTTCACACCTCTCAGAGGCTTCCCACACCTCAAGTGTACAGTAAATCTTTCCTCAAATCTCTCTCTCTTACAAACCCAACACACAACTTAAACACAGAGTTAGTGTTCACCTCCAACTAGTTAGTATCCACTACTGCCAGTACACCAATGCTCCATGCACTCCAAGTACTCAACATACTCTAAGTAGATATCCCATGAACTGCAACAACCTGCAACCCAAATGATCTTACTTATGGAAGTAACTACCTTTCCTTCCTCTTTTCTCTCCAACTGAGTACACACTATACTCCAAGTAGATCTTGCCTGATCCTGCTCCCTGTTGTGTTGCTGTCATCTTGATTCTGCTGCCACTTATAGATCAACCTGGTTCTGCACACCTACAAACCTTAGACCTCACACACACATACACCTATAGATCAATGATCTTACTTACCATGTAGATCTCCAAACGTGGCCTTGCACAACTGCCAACCAAGATCCTACATACATGAAGAATCCTTCTGATTCTCTAAACCAGCACCCATACTTGGCACTGTGGCACTAGGAGGAACACACCATGCTCTCTTCACACATAGAAGGAGCTAATATTTTCTCTCTTACTCTCTAGCACAAATTAAAATACAGCCCATGATTCTATTATATAGATCTCATGCAAACAATAATTAGACACCTAATTACAATAATTAGATCTTCAATTTTAAGTCTAAAATTGGCTCTTAACATGCAAACACTCAGTTCATTAACAAACTGTCTATAACACTCATAGTTCCAAACTGCACAGGTGACCAATGTTGGTCCTTGTCTGCCTGGAGATGAATGACCGACGTCGGCTGAATACTATCGATGTTGGTTGCCTTCCTGTCTACCACTTACCGACGTCACTTGGCCTGACCAACGCCGGTGACTGTGACACTCAGCACCCACCTCCAATGTCTACATTAGTGAAGCTTTTAGCTCCACAACCTAAAAATTTGTATAACTGAGGATTAGTGTGGGGTCCCTATGATGTCCCTTAGAGACACTCTTCACATTTGGTACTATGGACTTTGCCTATGTAGGAGTGGAAGCATATGATTTGCTCCTTGTGAATTATGGGGGAAGATCTTCATAACCATCTGATCCATGAGATATTTTCTTCCTAGGATGTTTTCCATTGAATGAGGAACATGTTGAGGTTAACAAACCCCCTCTTTTGAAAAATGAAGACCCTTATTTAAATTTCACAAATTTGTGCTCTAAATTGAACTTCCCACTTAACTAGAGTGAATTATTTGAATATCATGGTTCTCATCATGTTTACATCTGGCATGTTAGCATTTAATCTTCATTTGAATTTATCTAATTTTAATAATGTTTGATTTTTATTTCCATGTTGTAGGTTTAATGGAGTTCCATTAGGATGAAAATTGTTCAAGGTTTTATACATTAATTTTAATTTGAACCCTTTTATTTTATTAAACCTTTGTCTTTTAAGTGATTAATTGAATCCATATTTGAATATCCAAAAACCCTTAGTCTAATTATTTTAACCTAATTTATTTTTAATTGAATTCAAATTTATGTGTGATGAGCACTTTATTATATTTTGAAATTGGTTTAAAATTTATCCTAAATTTTTAATCATGTTTATTAACATGGATAAAACCTTAGTCTAAAATTTTATCCTAAGTCTCTTTACACTCCTAAGCCCTTAGTTTATTTTCATTTCCCATAGGGATGAATTAATGTGAGGATGACAAGTGTCAAGATCTTAGGAACTTGAGTCAAAGATACTTGATCCATGAATGATGTCCTAGGTCAAAATATCAAAAAGTTATAAGATTGATGCAAGAGTGACAAATGTAAAGATCTTAAAGGTAGATCAAATATCTAATGGTGAGTGAAGAATCAAATTGTCAAAGATCCTCTGAAGGAATAAGAAAGTGGCAATTATCATAATCTCAGTAAATGATCAAGAAAATTGATAGTCTACATTTGATCTTGGGTATAAATAAAATAATTAATGATTCATGTTCATTCATACTCCCCATAAATCAATGGTTTGAATGAAGGTAGAATTTTTAAAGGGCCTAGATCGAATGAGGTGGTGATGCATGTCACAATCATGATGAATTATATGGATATTAATGAATAGCATTCAATATTTTGAATAAAAACCAATGGTGTAGAGTGGATAATTAATTCAATTGGCCTAGATCTAATGAGAGGCTACCAAATGGGAAAAAGGCATCAAGTGATGGAGTATGTTTGCAAGGTGCATAAATAGCCTACAAAGCTACCAAGTGGCACACTTTAGGGAACTTAAATGAAACATCAATGGCCCATAATGAAATCAAGGCTAGGAATAATTCTTAATAAATCAATGGTACAAATTGATCAAGCTTCAAGATTGCATAAATTATTGACACATGCCTAAAAGTGATAAATGGTCATATTTAAAATAAATGATCAGTGTGACATGGAAATGCCACATAAGTAAAACACATCAAATTAGGAGATATTTTGGGTGTGACACATGAAAGGTATAAATGTGCAAATCAAATTCAATCTAAGTCATAAGAGCTCATTGTTTGAACTAGCTCACCACCATTAAAACCCTACATAAAACTTCAAAAAGCTTTAAGGTGTATATATTGATGTAAATTATTTCAAGAATCATTGTAAATAAATAAAAATAGCTAGATTATCATCCTCAAGTTTATAATTTGATCAGGATTGTAGTAATGGCCACCCATAAGCATGTTTCAAATCAATATGTAGAGATATATTTCACATCAAATGAGAAGGTTGTGTGTTCAAGGACATAGAGTTTTTTGTTGTTGATTTGAACACAGGGGATATAAATTGGTCTAAATTTTATAGATAATTAAGAACAAACCATCTATCACCAAGGAAGAATAAAATATCCTCTCCACAAAGAGACTATATGATGATATTGTAGTAATCTAGATGTTTGGTCTACACTATGCAGCATCAAAACTAGAGGAATTCCATTACATTGATATTCTTGCCCCTATTTTTTAGGAAGCTAAGATATATAAGGGCATGTTAATTAATGAGCATAATTAGATTAAAGCTACTTAAATTTATCCAATTTCCTTTGATTCCTATTAAAAGCTCACTAAACCCCAAATTGACTTGACCTTAATTAACTCATGGTCTAAAGAACATAATTTGATGGATACCCTAGTTATGTGGTTAGAGTTTCCTAACCAAGTTCTTGTGGACCTTGATAAGAAAATTCCTATTAGTTAGTTTACACTAGGGGTTAGGATGATAATGATAATGTTGAATAAACTTTATGGATGTGTAACTACAACTCATGTTGATCCTATGTGGGTACCAATGGTGTATTTCATTGTTGAAAGGGTAATAGTTCCTCTAATGGGTGAGATATTTAGTATCTCCTTAAGCATAAAAATATATGAAATTAGGAATAAGAAGAAGAATGAGTTTTTAATGATGTTTTATCTCTTATATGCCCTATGTGAAACTAAAAATATTCCAAATTAAAAGGAATGGTTTCTTAATGAACCCTAGACCATTTATCAATACTATTCTGGGTTGCACATTTATAAATATAGAGACCATATTCAATTTATCTATGAATGTGTCTATCCAGCATTAACTAAATCTATAAATGGTATCCATATGTCAATAATTAATCCTTTGATCAAGAAATATATTGAATTAATGGGGTCTATATGGTTGTACGTAGATTATATTATTATAAGGATTGAGGGAACTCAAAATTGCCCTCTCAAGTTGTCAGTCCAGGTTCCTAATAAGCTGTCAAAGAAAGAGGTGGCCTACCAATTATTCCATGGTGTATATGGCCTTTGAAAAAATAAAATAAAGGGAATTATTCAAATATTCCATATGATAATTGGCAAGACTACCTTAAGATAATGGAATCACATTGAGGTTATATCAAAACATATACTCTATTTCAATTTATAAATGGATGAACTTAGACAATCCAACCCTTATGGAAAATTTAAAGAACATTTAAGACTAAAAGTTATCCTAAATGTACCATATGATCATGATATTGGTACATTTAACCTTGTATACACTAAGGCATCCTCCTACTTTGAAGTAACTAGGAGATTGAAAGAATACAATATTATACCTACATCGAGACTATCTAGAGATTAGAAGGTAGATGATAGATGGTAGTTGGGCACCATGAAATATCATTTGATAACTGGTGAATCTTATAAGCTCCCAATAATATAATTTCAAAAAGATCATAGACTAGAAGAGAGAAGGATAGAGTAAATAGATTCTAGTTCATCAACTCCTAGATCTTCCAAAGAAATAAAATAAGAGTCACCTTAAGAAGAGGTGAATATGATAGATCTAAACCCTAATGAGATTATTGAAGATGTATTAAATTTTTTATCTATTACATATACAAATTTAGATGAAGAAGATAAGACAAATTTTGAGGAAATTAAGGATGACAAAGGGAAATCTTTGGAATTAGTATATATTTACCCTACCAAGAGGAAAATAGAGACTACCCTTGTTTCAAAAGCTAATAATCCTAAGGTGACCATCACTCCTCCCTTAAAAGAAGTCAATTTGTTTAGTGAAGAGTTAATATTGTATGGTCTACCTATTCTTGAGTGGTTATTGTATGAAACTAGATTGAAGAATCTACCTACTTACCATCCATGGGCTATAGTGAAAGCCACTAATATCTCTATGAAGCAAGAAATGAAATCATGGATAGTTTCTTTACAAGAAGAAGAGGCAAGAAGATGCTATACTCAAATACATTCAATATACCAATAAAAAATGGAACTACCAATCCCACATATGACCCAATATTCAGTTAGAGTCAAGTTTGATCTAGAGATAGTTGGCTTATAAAGAGTGACAAAGAAAAGGGTCATGATAGGAGGTGAAAAAATTGTGTATCTAAAAGTGGAGCCATTGACTAGTTTGACTCAAAATCAAGGATAAAGGCCTAGAGAGGATCCTATTTTTGAGGAAGATGTTCTTGAATTAGCTCAAGAACAAATTGAATAGTTAAAAACTATTATCAAAGGGTTGAAGAAATAAATAAAGATCTTACAATAGTAATCTAGTTTGTATATTCTAGGAGATATGATAAATAAGTTTGAGGCAACCATGTATTATCTATTTTCCTCCTTGAAGCTAGTAAAGTCCAAGAAGGATATGGTTAACAAATAGGGTACTTTGGTTTCAATCTAAGTTGGCCAATTGTAAGCTTAAAGAGACAAAGTGAAGGATTTGATCAATGTTTTGATAGAGGACAAAATTCTTGGGTTCAAGATAGTTAGCTTGGCACACTTTACTATGTCTATGGCTATATTGATAGAGAAGATCAAAGATTTGAACAAATGGTCTAAGGAAATGGGAGATATTTCTAGTGATCTCAAAGAATTGGAAAATAGGATGATGCACATACTATGGAGTATAATAAAGGATCCAACTATACTTAGTCTTATGGGCTTGATTATGGATGAGGAATTAAAATATAGATCTACTCAGTTCATGTAAGAAGTAAAAAATCAAAGCCAAGTTAAAATAAGGGCATATAACAAAAGGATCTTGGATATGATCCTATCTACAAATAAAAAGATAGGAGATACAAGAAGGATCAAGGAAGCTTTGGATAGGTCTAACAAAGACCTCAAAGGCCCTAAAGATCAAGAAAAGAAACTTCTCATGGATCCCATCATCAAACTTAGGTTGTTTGATGAGCAACATAATGAAGTAATGAATATCCTGTAGCATAGATAAAATACTATAGCAACAAGTGATTCTCAAAGTCAAATATGTTGACTTTAGCATATAATTTTGTAATTAAACATGTATATAATTTTGAAAAAGGAATATTATTTTTTTAAAATCATGTGCATCTTGTAAAGTGTATTTCTTATAGGTTAGTCCACTTAGAAAGTGTCTAGTTCTAGAAGGTTGTAAAATGACATCTATCCATGACACATTTACAATTAACATTTGACATGATTAACTGACATACCTCCTTAGTATTCTATAAAAGGGGTATTATCATTGGTAAAAAGAAGGGAATTTTTTTATCAAAAACCATTTTATAAACTTGGAGCAATTAATACAAGCAAGTAATTATGTAAAGATTGTCCAATATTTATTTATGTGATTGTTATTATGGCTACTTACTAAAATAATTGGTTTAATGTTTTGGCTTTAATTATTTTTATAGATTCCACATGTACACATTTGAAAGCAATGTTGTCAATTTGTGCTTATGTTAGAATGATTGCAAGAACAAAGATTGAGCTCATTTTCCTTGCTCTTTTGTAGATGTTCTTATGAAATTTGCTTGTAGAAATAAATATTTAAATTGAATATGGTTTCTTATTTACATTATTTCATCTTTCCTTAGATACTTTCATGATATATAGTAGGATTTCAGATTTATCTATTTCATGTCATATATTGGTTTAAGTGTATGTTTGGATGAAATTTAAGCTTTGTCATAATGTCAGGATTGAAGATCAGAAATATCTTTCTTCTCTACCCTACCCTTCCTTTTGCTCATTTTTTAATCAACTCATATTAGTTCAGTTTCTATTTTAAATATACATGCTAGCTTAAATTTTAGACCTTAGGTTTTGATCATAACTCACTCTACTTATTTCATATTACTCTTATTTTTCACAAGCAATATTTAACACCATGGTTTCTCCCAACAACCATTCATATTTCATTTTTTGAACTATTTATCTTTGTCATTACTCCACCATAGATATCAAGAATATCACAACCAATAACTCATGTAATGAATTATCTAAATTTAGAAATGAGAAGTGTTTCTTAAACACTATTGAAACCCTATGATGAAATTTTAGTGATCAATAAGCATGAAAATTGGTGCTAAAAGGAGGGAATTTAGCTAAATCTTAGTGAATTTGAAGTATCTTTGCTAATTTTATGGAATTTTGGTCAAAAATCAATTGATCCTTTGCATATTTGTGTTGTTCTTAGATCAATTGTGTAAATATCATTGATATTCATGGTTTCAAACCAATATTTCGGCTCATTTAGTTAAATATAGGAATTCTTTGAATATTTATGGTAAATTGTTGCAAATGTCATTTAAGCTTTGTGAATCTTACACATTTAAGGTTAGTAATAGAAATTTTATTCAAATATTGATTGATTATTTGACACTTTAGGTTTGTTTGAACTTAGAAGTGTAAAGATCACTCATATTTATAAGTTTGTAGGTATCTTTGAGCTAATTCAGTTAAGTATAGTTGTTATTTGTATAGATTTATGCAAAATTTTCTTAACATGTAAATATGATTATTGTTCTTTGTAAAGATAAGGTTTACACATCATATTTTTAATAGGATTCAAATTTTAGAAGCTGTAACTACCAATAATAAATATTAGGTCATGTTTAGAGACAAGATTACCTCTCCTTTCATTAGAAGTTTATAAGAAAGAAAGAGAAAACAAATGTAAGCATAGGGTTTCTAAATCTCAACCTACTTCACCTATTCATGGTTCTCCTATGTTTAATCCTTATCAAGGTATGGCTTGGTTAGGTGGATATTCCAATAATGTGCCTATTTAGGTACATGACTTACCTATAAATCTTAAGAAATATTTTCCATATTTTATTCCTAATGGTGTGGTTACTACTGAACAACATATCAAGTCTTTCAAGACTACTTTGAGATTGTTGAATGTGGTTTATGAAGATGTTTCATGCATATTATTCCTTTTAATTTCAAATATGCAACATATGATTATTTTCTCAACTTCATTGAGAATTACATCACTAATTGAAATAATTTTAATAGTATTTTCATTGATGAATTTGGAAAAATAATCAGTCCTTATATCCTTTATCAGCAATTCACTACTATTTTGGTGGGCTGCTACCCATAACAAAATCCTTACTTAGGAAAACTTTCAAAAGAGGGGGTTTACTTTGGTCAACAGATGTTTTCTATGTGGTTCTAGAGAGGAATCAGTTTCACACCTATTCATACACTTTGAGGTTACCTGGGATTTATGGGGCACAATACTTAACAACTTTGGCATTGAATGGGTTTGCAATTCTAACCTTAAAGAATTAATTCTCAGCTAGAACTCAACCTTAACACATCCCTAGATGAAGGAATTATGAAAGCAATCTCTACCATGCTTGAGCTAGACTTTATGGAAAGAGCAAAATCACAAAATTTTTAGGGACACTGCTAGAAATGTTGCTAAGGTGTTTAACTCCTTTGCTAGGACCATCTTGGAAAGTGTTACAACAACTCATATTAGTGTTGTGGAGAAACCCCTATCTCAATTTGAAATTCAAATTACTAGTAAATGGAAGGTTTTAAACCTTATCCCTGGGCATGATAATTCCAAAATTCTTCAGAGACTTCATACTAAATGGATAAAACCTAAACCCAATTGGATGAAACTCGATTTTGATGGGGCATCCAAGTTGAGTGGTAAAGCAAGTGGAGGAGGAATAATAAGGAATGAAAAAGGAGGGATGTATGTTGTCTATGCTGGTGGCATTGGTTGCCAGAGTAATACCTATGCTGAAGCTATGGCTTTACTTTGGGGATTAAAGTTAGCTATATCCCTAAGAATTAGAAACTTGAATATTCAGGGAGATTCTAAGTTGGTCATAGATGCCCTTAATAAAGCATCTAACATTGGTATCCATCTAAAAGACATCATTATAGACATCTAATTTCTTTTAAAAAAGTTTTTTGAAGTTGAGATTACCCACACCTATAGAGAAGGTAATAGGGTCACTGATGCTTGTGCCAACCTTGGTCAACAATTCTCAAGATGGAGGGTATGGTGACAAGGGGCCCATATACCCCTAAACATTAGAGAGATCATTCAGAAGGAGATGATAGAGCATGAATGATGCACATTGATGACAAAGATAGCTTTTAAAGGTGGTCCATGTGGAGAAGGCCATTGTAGATCATGGAAAATGATAACCTTAGTACTTCCTTGATTGTCATGATTAATTTCTTGTATCATGAGGTGGAGGTGTGAGAGTCACATCATGAAAACAAAGGGGGAATTATTTTCAAGCATGAGAGTAGACATCACCATGTTGGGCCATTTTGTAAAATGAGCCTTCACATTTGCATTCAGTGCAAACAAAACTGAGGGCTTGTTACTTATTTAAATCTCAAGGCGGTAATTGGGAATTTCATTAGCTAGGTCTATAATTACAGAATGGGGGGAGATCATATTCATATTGAACTAGTCTCCTGCTATTAATTTAAGGACAACCCATTAGTCTAACATTACTGTAAAGAAGGAGGTATCAACCCATACTTGGAAAGGCTGAATGGTTATGACAAAAATTTGTCTGAGTAGTTTGCAAGATCTTGGTTGAATGGGCAGGTCACTGTGGGGGGTATTAGCTTTGAAATCTTTGAAAAGGTGATTTCAATGGCCATGGCAATGACCATGCAAGGTTTAAAGCTCCAAAGGAAAACCAAAATCATGGATTTGGTTAGTCACAAACTATTTCTAGGTGAAGGAGAAGAACTCATCCCATATCAAGGAGGGTTCAAGCATGCCAAACTGCCAGAGCCATGGGATGGTGTCTATTTCATTATTATGAAATACTTCACTCTCAAGGGTAAATATACCAATTTTTATAACTATCACCTTCCTTTGTTAAATAATTTTAGATGCAATGCTATTATCAGCTTTCCTTTCTACCTACTATCCTCATTGGAACACTCTATCCTAAGGGTGAGAGCCAAAATGGCCAAGAAGCTAGACTTAAAACCTATTCCCCTACACTAGGGGCTTATTTTTTGTCTCTACAATTTCCACCATTCCCTTGAGCCAAACATGAATATCAGAGGTGTCAATGAAGACATTCCCTCAAACCCAATTTTTGGTGATGCAATTGATGAATCTTGGGTTTCCCCTGCTCCTACCAAGACTAATGATGCCCCTCTTTCCACCCCTATTATGACCCTTGCTAATACTTTGAGCTCCCTTATGAGCAAAAAGGGAAGGAAGAGGAAGGTTGATGGAGAAAAAAGAAATTTTGAAGAGACTAAGGAAGGGACCCACAAAAATCTAGATGGGGCCATAGGGGGACAATGTGGAAAACCTCACAAGCCTTCCAAAATTAGTAAGGATGGTTTCACTTTGAGAGTGCACAGGTCGGGGCAGATCGCTAGTAAACCAGCCTCGAAGATAAGGTTGATTGAGTATTATGAAAGTGCTTCTAATGATGAAACCTAGGATGAAGAGTATGAAGAGCTAGAAATTCAAGAAATTTTGAAGGACACTAGTGGGAAATAGACTTCTCAAGTTTTTGAGGTCACTGAAGACTAGGGTGATGATTCTAGGGGAACTGCTGATAATAAGGAGAAGATGCATGTAGAAGAAGCTAGTGAGGGTTCATAGAATGAGAATGATTGGAAAATAGAAATTGGGGCCTTGAAGGACCATATTCAAAAGCTAGAAAAGGTCTTCTCCAAAGGCCTTCGAAATAACATTCTACTGAATATGACTATGTTGGAAGTGGTGGGTAATCCAGGGAATGCTGACAATGCAAACAATGAGAATCTTAAGGATCTTGTTAATTTTATAGTTATTTAGTTTTGTCCTTTCTGACTCTGGTCTTTCCAGCATTTTGTTTTGCTTCTGACTTTGTTTCTCGACTGTGCCATTGGTTCGGTGCTGGCATCTTTTGTTTACTAGCCTTCCTATCTTTTTTGACTGTATAGGGTTTGGCCCCTAGTTTACTACCTTAATTAATTTAAAAAAAAATAATTCACGACTGTGAAGAGAGATTTGAGTGAAACTATTATATCTTTTAATGATAGATTCTAGAATATGTTTAATAGAATTATAGCTCCCTATAGACCTAACAAGGCTTTAGATTAGAGATTTATAAGGATGCTTTATATCCCATGACTTTTATTCTATAGAAAATATCTATTGGAGTTATAAACACATTAACTATAGCCTATGTTGAATCTATGGCAATCAATGATAAAATTAAACCTCAAGCTCAAATATCATATACCATCCCCAATGTCAATCCTAATCTACGTATGTTGAATGTCATTCCAAATATTAATAAAAATAATGCTTGATTTGAACCAAACGCCATTATTGAATAAATTATCCTTGAGTTATGTTCATGTTGGTCAAAACCTAGGATTCTTAAATAACACTACAAATGGATTTCACCCACAATATCAAAAAGCTTTAGTGCCAAATTCTAGTAGTATTACTTAGGTTCACAATTCTGAGGCACCTAAGAATGAGAATGACTCCATTCTCAAAATGGTTGAAAAATTGAGTACTGATTTCCTTCAGTTGTAAAAACAAGTAGGTAATACTAGGGAAAACTCTAATAGAGATTATTGTTACTAAAGGTTGAATAGACCTAAAACTAGGTTTCACAATGGTAAAAAAAACAATGAGTCATTTAATAATAAGAATAATCCTAAGATAAACATATGTGATGTAGATTTAACTATATATTGTAGAATTCATAACACATAAAAGCATGGTGAATTGGATTGTATTGAATTTTATAATTATTTTGAGTTATTTCAAGATGAGTTAGATACATTTGAAGGTGGAATTAACAAATATAATACTATAGGTACATCCGGTTCTTCAAAGTCATCTAAATCTACTAACACGACTCTCATGTTGGAGACTTTTTGTTTTCCATTCTAAGAGGAGAATGAGCCTAAGGATACTCCTAAAGAGATTCATGATCTTAAACAATACATAAATAAGACTTATCCCATAAGTAATAGAGAATAGAATCAACCATTTACTATTTCAACTCCACCAAACAACTTTGGCATTCCTCCTCATCCTAAAGTAGGCAACAATCTACAACTCCAAAGGGAAGTACTTCTAGAAACAATGTTGACTCATCCAATTATTATACTATGAGTGGATATATTATAGTTAAGGATATGAAAAATATTAAAGCTAATATCACTTTACATGAATGGACTCAAATTACTGAAGATAGAGATTTATTGCTTGAATCTGTTACGAAGCCTAGTAAATCACCAATGGTTGCAGATGTCAATGTGGTGATACATAAGAACAAAGTAGAAGTTACTTCCTTTTTGATAACAATTAGAATTTTTGGTAAAATCTTAAATAATTATTTGATAGATTTAGGTGTTTTTACCAATATCATGCCAAAAGTTATTTTTGAAAAAATTGGTTTAACTCTAATTAAGTCTAATAGAGTAGTTACTCAATTATAAAAATGAGTTAACGTAATTGGTAAACTATTGAATTTTCATATGCATCTTGCTACAAAGCAAAGGATACAAAAATTCATATACATTCAAGTTGTGTGCATTCTTGATGCTTATGGAATGCTGCTCAATAGGGATTGGACTAATTCTTTAAATAGATACACGTCAACTAATTGTTCCCATATGTGGCTACCATGGAATGGAGTTCCCAATTAAATTTAGATTAAGAGGGAGCCAAAGATTAAATATATGATCACTAAGTATAATTATTCTAATCAAAATGTCAACATGGTCAATTTTGAGTTAAGAGTTTACACTCTTGACACTCTTAAGGTATGTGACTCTAAAGATACTCATGCTATGCTTGGAATGTGGAAATTATATTTTGATGGTGCTAGATGTAAATATGGATATAGAGTAGGAATGTTTCTAATCAACCCCATTGGGAAAGAGTTTAATACTTCTTACAAACTTTAATTTCCTTGCACTAATAACCTGGTAGAGTATGAATCTTTAATATTAGGAATACAATTTTCCATCAAACATAAGGTAAAAGAACTACTAGTAAAGGGTGATTTTGAATGAGTAATCAATCAAGTTAAAAGTAAGTAACAATGGAAATTTTCATATCTCAAAAAATATAAGTTTAGAGTGTTGGAATTGATAGAAGACTTTCATTTTTTAATATTTTTTCAATTCCTAGAGAAGAGAACAATCTTGGTGATGATCTAGCCTCAGCTGCAGTGAATCTTATGCCAAATCAAGATTCAAAACTAGAAAATATTAGCATTGAATTTGTTTTATGTCCCTCAATTCCTAACAATAAAAATCATTTTCAAGTACTTAGTGATGATCAATAAATCCTATATTCCATGAAAAACTTAGGAGTATTTGAGTCTCACATCATTGATGAGGTCAATGAGAATTCTCTTGATGAAGACAAAATTGATGACAAGATTATTCAATTTAATGACAACAAAATTACCAAAGGCATGATTTCCTTAAAAATACTATTCAATCAAGAAAAAATAAATGAATTTGTCAAAGCTCTAAAGGTGAAAGGGAAAGATTATAATGTAGTTGAAATTGGAACTCAAATTCAACCTCAACTAGTAAATATTGGTACATCTTGCACAAATAAAGAAATTAGAAAGACTAATGAATTGATGACCAAGTATAAGGATGTCATTGCATAGTCCTATGAAGGCTTAAATATACTTTATCCTAGAGTAATTACCCATACCATTCCATTAAAAAATACTTGTAAACCTTTTAGAAAGAAAAAAAGGTTAGCCAACCTTGTTTTAGAACCATTAATCTACAAATAGGTCAATAAGTTATTCAGTATAATGATAGTTTTTCCCATTAGACATTCTACTTGGGTAGCTAACATATTGTCAGTTAGAAAGAAAAATGGAGAAATAAGTTTATGCACATACTTTATAAATTTGAACAGAGCTTCAAAAAAGGATAATTATCCTTTACCTTCCCTTCACCAGGTCATTCAAATTAATAGTGGTTCTACTATGATTGCTTTTCTTGATGATTTTTCAAGTTATAATCAAGTACTTGTGAATAAGAAGGATAGAATGAAGACTACATTCAAAACTAAATGTGGCACTTTTAACTACAAGATAATGCCCTTTGGACTTATAAATGTAGGATATACATTTCAAAGAGCTATGGAGCATGTTTTTTAGGGTCTCATAGGTAAGTTCATTATTATATATATGGATGATCTAATTGATTTTTATAAAAATAAGGAAGATCACATTACACACTTAAAATAGGTGTTTAAATGTTTTAGGAGGTATGGAATTTTTCTCAATACTAAGAAAAACATTTTTGTGTTATATAAGGGAAGTTATTAGGGCATGTTATAACCAAAGATACATGTTATAACCAAAGATGGGATTTTTATAGACATTGATAGAGTTAATGCAATATCCAAAATAAAACCCCATAACATTAGAAAATAATTAAAGTCTTTCTTTAATAAAATTAATTTTACGAGAAAGTTCATTTTTGGTGGTTTAGAGATTGTAAATCCACATAATGACATGCTGAAGAAAGATGCCAAAGTCATATGGAATGAAGAGACAAGTAAATCCTTTAAGGACATTAAAGAATAGATTGGATAGGCATCAGTGTTGATAATTCCTAATTTCACAAAGGATTTTTATCTCTATTCTTTTGCTTTTGATCATACAATAACTATTATTTTAAATCAAAAAATAGATAAGTGTGATCACCTTATTATATTTATGAGCACTAATTTTAATAATTATAAGTTAAATTATTATCTTATTGACAACTAAGAATTTTCTTTAGTCAAGGTATTTAATAATTTTAGACACTATATTCTTAGTAATAAAGTGCATGCAATATTACTAGACCCTACCGCTAAACTCATGCTTAGTCATTGTGAACTAGGAGAGAAAAGAGGTAAATGGATGTCTATACTCCAAGATTATCATCTTGAGATGAAAATTTACAAATTGGTAAGGTGTCAAGGATTGATTCAGATGATTGCCAATACTAATCCTAAATTAAGTGTCATGCAAGTTGATCAAAAATAATTCCAATAAAATAATTGGTATGATGCAATTATTCATCTTGTAATCAATCATTCTTGTCTTATAATATTGAGTAGAGAAAAAATAAGATCTTTGAGGCTTAAGGTAACACATTTCTTGATCAAGGATGGGGTACTCTTTAAGAATAATTATGAAGGGATATACTTAAGATGTGTTTCAAAAGAAGAATTAACTGAGATCTTGAGTACTTTTCATAAAAATATTGGAAGCGGACACCCCTATGGAAAAAAAAACAACTCATAAGAACATGAGGGTAGGATTTTATATGCCCACTATCTTCAAATATTCACATAAACATGTCAGAGAATGCCATCAATGTTAGATATCCAACCCCAAGGAGACAAAAGCAGCTATGTCATTGAATCTAATTGTGAGTGATAAACCTTTTGCTCAATGGGGATTGGAATTTTTATGGGTGATCAACCCTAATTATTTATATGGACACAAATATGTTCTTATTCCTACTTATTCCACACAAGATGGATAGAGGTAGTGGCAGCCAAGCAATGTAGAACTGAAGATGTAATCAAGTTCTTGGAAAAGAACATTTATACAAGATTTGGAACTCTAGTATCATTAGTTTTTGATAATAGATCGACCCTCATATCTATTGAGATGACTAAGTGGGATTATGATAATAAAATAATTATTAAGTTCTCATCAAATCATTACCCTCAATGTAATGGAGTCTAAAAATCAAAAAATAATAACTTGATGAAAGCCATAAAAAAGTTTACAATTAAAAAACCCTAGACATGGTACAAATTAAATAAATATGATTTTTGGGTAGACATAACTAGATTGAATCAAACATTGAAAGCATCACTATTTATGCTAGTATAAGGTCAAGAACCAATCTTACCCATTACTCTCAATCTAACAACCTTCAAGTTCATGCAAGAGTTCATATAAGAAGATTAAGAGTATGCAAATTCAAGTCTACTTGACATCATACAAATGGAGGATGCAAGGGAAGAAACATTTTCCAAATTCAATAGAAATCACACCACAGTCAAAAGATGGCTTGATAAGTGTTCAAATATTAAGGTGTTTAGGTAGGGAGACCTAGTTCTCCTATGGGACAAAGCCTCATAACCAAAGGAAAACATAGGAAATTAACTCCTTTGTATATTGTCCCATATCAAATTATCGAGACTTTAGGAGACAACACCTTGAAACTCAAAGACTTGTAGGGAGCAGAGTTCACTTTTCTAATTAATGGGAAATACCTCAAGCACTACTTCTCTACTATACCACCCCAAGTCTTCATGGAGTAATTTGTAATATTAGTTAGAGTTAGTGTGGGTAGTGTTAGATTAGTTTCTTTTCTATTTCTTATTTGTATATAATGCTTATAAATATTTGTTTTATTATTGTTTACTTTACTTGTTGTGTGTTTGTTTTCTTTGTTTTATTACCTACTTTCAAAAAGTCTTTTTCAAGATAGTTTCTAGTGCCAATCAATCTTAAATTCTCAAGAGAACTTCACAAATTAATAATCCAGTTATGAACCTTAGACATTGGTTGATTATGGATTATGGATATTTGAGCTTGATGTTATGATTTTGAGAGATTGGTGAGTATTGATATCTAGGTTAATTGATCCTTAAAATATTAAACCTTGTTCTGATCTAAGTTTGATTGAAAGTTTGAATTATTAGAGAAAATTCATGTTAACACTTAAATAATATTATTGTTTGAGATGAATTTTATAACCAAGGATGATTGTCTGAAGATCAAACATTTGACAAAATCCTAAAACTTGGAAAATTTTGGTTCCCAAACTTTGTTGAGAGCTAAATATAATTGAAAAATACAAAAAATAATAACTTTATTGAAAATTCAAAAGTTTTCTAAGTAAAAGTGATTATGGTAACCTATATTGAGGCTACGGACACCTGTTTGATAGTGAATCAAGGCTTTGAGTGGAGCCAAATATATCTCTGTTAGGGATATGGACACATGGTTGGAAATAGAGAAATTCCTAAGCTTTTATTGTTCTAGAAGTATGATTATTAATGAATATCTAAATATGATATAAGTCAATGTTAATTATTAAGGTCATGAAATTTGAAAGTTGTTCTCTAAATTCCATGGTAATCAGTTTTAGAGGCCAACTTTCAGATTTCATGACTAAGTTTTGATTTTTGAGCCTAATTATGCATTTGTAAGACTCTTTTTAATCATGAATTGATTTTAATGATGGTACTTGATCATTTGGAATGATTTATCTAGTTATTAGTTTAAACCAAGAGTATATAAGTTCTAACATTTTAAATTATTTCCCCTATGAGTCACCATTCATTGAGGTTAACATACCCCCATTTTTGAAAAATGAGGACCCTTATTAAAATTCTATAAATTCTTGATCTAAATTGAACTTCCCACTTAAATATATTGCATTATTATAATATCATGGTTCTCATCATGTTTACATCTAACATGTTAGCATTTAGTCTTCATTTGACTTTATCTAATTTTGCTAATGTTTGATTTTTATTTCCATGTTGCATGTTTAATGGAGTTTCATTAGGATGAACATTGTTCAAGGTTTTATACATGAATGTTAATTTGACCCCTTTGATTTTATTAAACCTTGGTATTTTAAAATATTAATTGAATCCATATTTGAATATCCAAAAACCCTTAGTCTAATTATTTTAGCCTAAGTTCTTTTGAATTAAATTCAAATTTACAAGGGAATCTAATTTATGTGGTAACACTTTATTATATTTTAAACTTAGTTTAAATTTTATCCTAAAGTTTTAATAGTGTTTGTTAACATGACTAAATCCTTAGTCTAAAATTTTATCCTAAGTCTCTTTATACTCCTGATCCCTTGTTTATATTCATTACCTCAAGATCTTGATAACTTGGGTCGAAGATCAAAAATTCATGGATGATGGACTAGGTCAAAATATCAAAAGGTTATAAGATAAATGTGAGAGTGATAAGTGTCATGATCTCAAAGGTAGATCAAATATCCAATGATGAGTGAAGAGTCAAATTGTCAAAGAGCCTGTGAAGGAATGCGAAAGCAACAAGTGTCACAATATTGACAAATGATCAAGCAAATTGATGGTTTGTATTTGAGTTTGTGTATAAATAAAGGAATAAAAAATCTAAATTAATTTTTACTCCCTATAGATATATGGTTTTAATGAGGTAGACTTATCAAAGATCCCACACAGAAGGTGATGGTGACACATGTCAGAACCATGATGAATTAGATGGAGATCAATGAATAAAATTCAAGATTTTGTATCAAAATCAATAGTGTAGAGTGGGTCAATAATTTAATGGGCCTAAATCTAATAATAATTTTCCATGTGGTGAAAATACTTTAAGTGATGGAGTGTGTTTGTAAGGTGCACAAAGAGCCTATGGAGCTACCAAGTGACAAACTCTTAGGAACTCAAATGGAAGATCAACAACCCATGATGAAGTCAGGTTGAGGAATAATTCTTAAGAAATCAATGGTTCAAATTAATCGAGCTTCAATATTGCATGAGGTATTGGCACATGTCTAAAAGTGATAAATGGTCATATTTTAAATAAATGAGCAACATGACATGGCAATTCCACATAAGTAGAACATGTCAAATTGGGATATCTTGTGGACCTAACACATGAAAGGTATAAATGTTCAAATCAAATGAAATATAAATGATAAGATTTCATTGTTTGAAATAGCTAACCACCATTAAAACCCTGCATAGACCTTTACAAATAACTAAGGTGTATGGATTACGCTAAATTATCTCCAAAATCACTATAATTAAATTGAATTAGTTGTATTATCATCCCCAAGTGGATAATTTAATCAGGATTATAGCAATGGCCACACATAATAACATTTTAAAGCAATATATGGAGCTATATTTGACATCAGATGTAGAAGGTTATGTGTTCGATGACACAAAGTTTATTGTTGTTACTTTGAACATATGACATAATAATTGGCCTAAGTTATTATATATAATTAATAAATATCCAACTATCACTAAGGAAGAAGAAAATATCCTCTCTTCAAGGATACTATTGATGATATTGTACTAATCCAGATGACTAGTGTATACTATGTAGTGGTAAAACTAGAGGTACTCCATTGCATTGATATTGGTGCTCTTAATTTTAAGGAAGCTAAGATAGATAAGGTAAATTTAAGTAATGAACATAATCATAGGAAAGTTTCTTACATTTATCCAAATGCCTTTAAGTACTATTACAATCTCCCTAAACCCTAAATTGACTTGACCTCAATTAACTCATGGCATAATGAACATAATTTGATGGATACCCTAGCTATGTGGCTAAATTCTTGTAACCAAGTTGTTGTGGACCTTGATAAGAAAATTCGTATTGGTTATTTTAGATGAGGGGTTAGGATGATAATGATAATGTTGAAAAAATTGTATGGATGTGCAACCATAGCTTATGTTGATCCAATATGGGTACCAATGGTGTATTTCATTGTTGAAAGGGTAATAGTTCCTTAATTAGGTGAGATGATTATTGTCTCCTTGAGTAGATAAATATATGAAATTAATCATAAGAAGAAGAATCAATTTTTCATGATGTATTATCTCCTATATGACCTATGTGTAAATAAAATGATTCCTAATCAGAGGGAATGGTATGTAAATAGAACCTAGACCATTTCTCAATATTGTTCTAAGTTTCACATTTATAAATATAGGGACCACATTAAATTTATCTATGATTATTTCTATCCAAAATTGACTAAAGCTATAAATGGTATTCCTATGTCAAGAATTAATCCTTTGATCAATAAATATATTGAAATAACGGTGGATATATGTTTATACCCAGCTTATGGTATTATAAAGATTGAGGGAACTCAAAATTCCCCTCTCAATTTTTTGGTCCATGTTCCTGATAAGCTAATAGAGAAAGAGGTAGCCTAAAAATTATTCCATGGTGTAGATGGCATTTGAAAAACCAAAATAAAGGGACTACTTCATATCTTCTCTATGATAATTGGCAAAAATACATTTAGGCAATGGGATCAAATTAAGGTTGCATCAAAACATAAAATATCTTTCAATTTATAAATGGATGAACTTATACAATGGGACCCTTGTGTAAGAGCTAAAGAAAATTTAAGACTCAAAGGTATCATAAATATACCATATGATCATGATCTTGGTGCATTTGACCTTGTATACACTAAGTCACCTTCCCGCTTTGAAGTATTTAGGAGATTGAAAGAATACAATATTATACTAGAGTCTAGATTACCTAGAGATTAGAAGGTAGATGATAGATGGAAGCTAGGCCCAAGGGAATATCATTCGATTGGTGGTGAATATTCTAAGCTCCCAACATCAGAAGTTCAAATAGGGAATATACCAAAAAAGAGAAGGCGAGAGGAAATAACTTCTTATTCATCATTTCTTAGATCTTCCAAAGTAGTAGAACGAGATTCAGCTCAAGAGGAGGTGCACATGATAGCTCTAGACCTTAATGCGATTGTTGAGGATGTATTGAAAATTCTATATAAGACATATGTAGATTTAGATTAAGAAGAGAAGACAAGTGCTCAGGAAACTAAGGATGACAAAGGGAACTCTTTGGACTTAGTAGCTATTGACTCTCCCAAGAGGAAAATAGAGCCTTCCCTTGTTCCAAAATCTAAGAAGCCCAAGGTGACCATCACTCTTCCACTAAAAGAAGTCAATTTATTCAGTGAAGAGAACATATTCTATAGTCCACCTCTTCTTGAGTGGTTCTTATATGAACCTAAATTAGAGAAGATGTGTACTTAAAATCCAAGGTCTATGGTTAAATACACTAATATCTCTATTCAAAAATAAATGAAACCATGTATAGTTGCTTTACAAGAGAGGAGGTAAGAAGATTGGCTACTCCAAGCCATTCAACAAAACAATCAAAAATGGAAGTCCCAATCCCACATGTGACCCAATATTTAATTAGATTCAAGTTTGATGCAAAGACTATTGGATTACAAAGAGTGATAAAGAAAAGGGTCATGATAGGAGGTGAAGAAATTTTTTATCAAAAGGGGGAGCCATTTACTAGTTTTACTCAAAAGCAAGGACAAAGGCTTGGTGAAGATCCTATTTTTGAGGAAGATGTATTGAATTAGCTCAAGTAAAAAAAATAGTTTCAAGCAGCTATCAAAGTGATAAATCATCAAAATAAAAACTTGCAAGAGAAATATAGTTTGTCTATTCTAGGAAATATGATAAATAAATTTGAGGCATTCATCTTGTTGAAGACAGTAAAGTCTAAGAAGGATATGGTTAACAAATAAGGTACTTTGGCTTCAAGATATGTTGGCCAATGGAAAGATTCAAACAAGAAAGTGAAGGATTTGATAAATGTTTTGATAGTGGACCAAATTCCTAAGTTTAAAATAGTTAGCTTGGCACACTTGAATATGGATATAACTATATTGATATAGAAGATCAAATATTTAAACAAATGGTTTAAGGAAATGGGAGATATTTCAAGTGATATCAAGAAATTGGAAAAAAATATGATGCACATACTGGGGAGCCTAATCAAAGATCCAACAATGCTCAGTATTATGGGATTGATCATGGATGAGGAATTCAAACATAGAGCTACTCATTTCATACAAGAAGTAAAGAATCAAAATAAAGGCAAAATAAAGGCAGATAACAAAATGATCTTAGATATGATCCTATCTATAGAGGAAAAGATAGGAGATACAAGGAACATCAAGGAATCTTTGGATAAGGTTGACAAGGACCTCAAAGGTCTAGAATATCAAGAAAAATAACTTATCATGGAGCCCATCATCAACCTCAAGCTAATTTATGAATAGCATAATGAAGCAATGAAGATCTTATAGCATAGACAAAATACTACAACAATAAGTGCTTCTAAAAGTCAAATTTGTTGACTTTAGCATATTATTTTATAACTAAACATGTATATCATTTTTAAAAAGGAACATTCTTTTTGTAAAATCATGTGAATCTTTTAAAGAACATTGATTATAGGTCACTCCACTTAGAAATTGTCTAGTTATAAAAGGTTGTAAAAGTATAACTATCCATGACACTTGTAAAATTAGCGTTTGACATGATTTAAAAACATACCTTCTTAGTATTATATAGAATGGGTATTGTCATATGTAAAAACGAGGGAGTTTTTGAGAAAAAAACTATTCTATAAACTTGGAGCAATTAATACAAGTACATAAATAATGCAAATATTGTATAGTATTTGTTTGTGTGATTGTTATTATGGTTACTTCCTCAACTAACTAGTTTAATGTTTAGGATTGAATTATTTTTATGGATTCCACACATGCACATTTGAATACATCATTATCAATTTGTGCTTATGATAGATTGATTGAAAGAACTTAGATTCAGTTCATTTTCCTTACTCTTTTGTAGATGTGCTTATGCAATTTACTTGTAGAAGTAAATCTTTAAATTGAATGTATTTTCTTATTTTCATTGTTTCATCTTTCCTTATATATTTTATTAATATATGGTAGGATTTGAGATTTAGATTTTTCATGTCATATATTGGTTTAAGTGCATGTTTGGATAAAATTTAAGATTTTTCAGAATATCTTGATTGAAGATCATCAACATCTTTCTTCTATACCCTACCCTTATTTTTTATCATTTTTTAACCAACTCACTTTAGTTCATCTTCCATTATAAATATACATGCTATCTTAAATTTTATACCTTAGGTTTTGATCATAATTCACTCTACTTAGTTTAGATTACTCTCATTTTTCATAAGCAAGATTTAACACCACAATTGCTCCCAACAACCATTTATATTTCATTTTGTGAAAAACTATTTATCTTTGTCGCTACTCCACCACAAATATCAATAATATCACAACCAAAAACTAATGAAATTAATTCTCTGAATGCAAAAATAAGAAGTGTTTCTTAAACACTATTGAAACCCTATAATGCACTTTCAACGATCAACAAAACTAATAGGTTACATATTTTAATTTCTATTAATAATCCTATCCTAACTTTGTGAAAACACTATATATTGGTTTCTACTCATAATTCTACACATAATTCTTCACTCAAGATGCTTTTTTCAACTCAATGCTCTCAAAAAATCTTAAGGTGTTTAAATTTTTTATTGAATAAGGAGATGAATATTTATAAGCTAACCCTCCTAGCACAATCATCATTTATCCTTTTAGAATTTGGGCACCCATGAATGAGAAGGTTATAATACATACTTGAGAAGCCACTCACAAAATATTTACAACAATCTTTATAAGAGATCATGTGATTGGGGGTACCTTGAGATTAATTGTAGGGGTAGTGGGGTAGATAACCATCTATTAGAGAGGATTCAAAATAAGGGGAGCCAAGGCATGGAAAATTGGTGATGTAAAAAAAAATTATGCTAACAAGACTTATTTTTGAAGGGAAACAACAATGAAAATGAAAGCTAACTACCTATGTACATGGTGAAGTCGATAAGTTAGTTAAATTTATTTAAGTGGATTGCATTAACCAAAATATCTAAGGCATTACCTTCTTCATCTACCAATTTTAACATGTTTCCCTTCCTATTTTTGATTATACAAAAAGGTCCTCTATATAGGGAATTAAACTTTGCATGTTGACTTGGCTTCGTAGACCTTTAATCATATTTTAGAACCAAGCCTCTTTATTTTAAACCTAGGTTAGATGCTTTCTTATCAAACCATATCTTAACTACCTATTATCAAGTGATCTTATCATCATTGGCTTGTTATCTTTCTTATTTAAGACTAATAAATTCCACTAACTTGACTTCATTTCTCTATTTTCCATTATTTCAATAGCTTTTAACAACTATAAATTAGGAATCTCCATTTAAATGGACATGACCACTTCTTTCCCATATACTAATTCATATGAGGATATTTTTAAAATATGCTTATGAGTAATTGAATCAACCCATAAAGATAATTTTATATGCATATTCTACTCCATTTGTTCATCAGTGCCCATTCTCTTAATTAACCTTATGAGGTTCTTATTGGTGGATGAGGCCAACCCATTCCCATATAAGTAGTAGTTGGTTGAATTTTTAAGGAAAATTTTATTCTTAAGTCAATATTATAAAATATTTGAATTGAGGAAGGCATTTGCATTGATATATATGGTTGTTCTAAGAGGGTCGAACCTTACTACCAGTTTCTCCAAGAAGTTGAGGATCACATTTTCAATTGCCTCTTTCAAAGGAGCTACTTTGGTTCATATTTTGAAATAGTTCATGGCCATGAGTATCCACTTATGGCCTGCACTAGACATAGGATTGATCATCCAAATGAAATATAATCCCCACTACACAAAAGGCTCATCAGTTATAATTAGGTTCACTAGCATGGCTGAATTCTTTTGCTTGCCTATAAAAAACTAGCATTGCTAGCATTTTTTCATCACTTGATGACAATCTAAAAACATGGTCAGATAGTAATATCCAACACGCATGATATTATTTGTAGTCATTTTTGTTGAGAATTTTTTTCCTGAAGGGGTAAAATGTATATCTTCTAGGATTTTTCTAGCTTGGCAGTTGTCAACACACCTGAGTAGCTCCCTATCAAAGGTATTTTTGAAATGGACTACCTTGACTAGTGTGTAACTAGCTCCTTTTAACCTATAAAATCTAATTTTTTGTATAGGGATATCCTCAAGATATCATCTAGTTTGTATAAAGTGGATGCTATTAACAAACCAAGACTTGGTAGTTTCATACTGACTCACTAAAATTATTTTTGGTGTATATTGATCATCTATTAGGGATTCCATGCATTGGGCCAAATACTCACAAAGTCCTCTCCCTCAGATCACCTTATTCAATTTGAATTTGTTGTCATATTACATGATATTAGTGATCCAATTGGTTATTTTATCGATGATTTCTCCCTTCATGATGTATTCTTTTATTCTAGAATGTGTCACATATATCATTATCTTGCTTCCCACCACCAAGTTTTTGAACTTTTTAAGAATTTTAATGATGGTGAAAGCTTGATTCTCAATAAATTTATACTTAGTATCATATCCATGTAGGGTTAATGAATAGAATGCAATAGGATTCTCACCTTTCCCTTCATATTCTTTCTGAGTTAACACAACCACCAAGCTATGTTCACTCCCATAAACATACATGATTTTTTTTAGAGAAGTCAAGATTGAATATTATAGGAGTGGTGGATATTGCCTCCTTGATTTTGTAAAATGTTATTCTTCCTTTATAAATACATTTTAAGGTTTTGTCTTTCCTCAACATCAATGTGATTAGCCTTACCATCCCTATGAAGTTAGATATGAAATGACTAATGAATTTGATCTTTCCTAAGAAATACTAGACTCCTTTCTTGTTAACTGGTAAGGTTAAGTACTTGATGGCCTTCAATATATTCAAATCAATAGAGATGCTTTATTTGGATACCACATATCCTAGTAACTTGCCTTACGGGATGCTAATGATGCATTTTTTGGGGTTGAGGGATACCCCAAACTCTTAGCACTTTTGAAAAATATTCTTCGAATGATAAAAATGATCTTACTTTTTTTGGATGATACTATTAAATTGTCTATATAGATGAGGATGATCTTGTTAATTAAGTCTTTAAAATTTATATCCATGGCCTTTTGGAAAATAAATCCTACATTAGAGAGGTCAAAAGGCATTTTTACATATGTGAAGGTTCCCCACTTTGTAGTGAAAGTGGTTTTATGTTGATCCTCCTCATTAACCCATACCTAATTATAACCTAAGAACCCATCTAGTAGAGAAAATATTTTTTCACCCGCTACTATTTGGAGGATTTATTCCATTGAAGGAAGGGATAATGATATTTTAGAGATGTTTTGTTTAAGTCTCTAAAGTATACGCATAGCCTAATTTATCCATTCTTATTTATTAATATAACTATGTTGGATACCCAAGTTGAATGCCTGATTGGGTATATTATCCTTGAGTTGATCAACTTATTTAGTTCTTAAGCTATGAGAGACTCAATTTTTGGGTTTATTGGCCTTTAGTTTTCATATAATAGCTTGGATCCTTTGATTATATATATATGGTGTGCTAGATCACCTTAAGATCATACCCCTTCAGGTCATCATAAGTCTAGGCCATAACCCCTTCATAATTATTGTAGAAAGATACCATTCGATCCTTATCTTTTTTGGAAACTTCTTTTCCCACCTTTAATTTCCTTCCATATCCTACATTGAGCTCAAAGTATTCAATTTTATTTGGGACAAACTTTCATTTATCATTCCTTGCATCATCATAATCAAATAGATTATCTAAAGTGATCAGTCCCTTTAGGAGTTTATTAGACTTTAGTTATATGATTTGATCTATATAGGCTTCCTCAATATTTATCTATAACTATTCTATAAATTTGCATGACTAGTAAAGAAACATGAAAATTTGGCCATCTCACTCAAATACCTATTAGTTTTGATCGGTATCTAGGATAATAGGTCTGATAATCACTCTTACCACCCATTCATTGGTCATAAATTAGGTTACCAGATAAAAATGGGAGCAAATTATTACCATTATATTTACCTTTGTGTTCATAGACCTAGGAATGATTTGAATATTAAATTCTTCAAACACTTCAATTAAATCCCATATTCGATGCTGGTAAGACCTCATGTGAACATTCTTTATAATTATGAATCCTCTTGCTTGCTTTACTACTAGTTTAAAATCTTCAAACACCTTTAACTACTTCATGCCCATGGGATTAAAAAGGATAATGACATGGACTAGGGCTTTGTACTTAGCTTCATTATTTGTGTAAATAAACTAGAAGTAGAAGGCCCTAAAGGTCTCTTTTTTAGATGGAGACATAAATTGGATACCAAAACTAAAGCCAGTCTTGCATTTCACACCATCAAAATTTAGTGTCCAAAAATTGGACTCATTTTTAGGCTCCTTGATTTTATCCTCTCTTTTATTCATGACTTCAGGGATGGCTTGATCTTCATCATGGATTACATAAGTTTCAATGCTGGTGGCATCAAAGTTTGTGAATGGATCATTCTTGATGAATTCATTAATGAGGACCTCCTATTTAAAGATCATGTTGTATAGCACTCTTTCTTCCTCAAGTATTTATATGTAATACATCTCTTTCTTAGAGAAATAAGTGTGTGTTACTTCAAAATTCATAATAGCATCATAAGTTATGTGTTCTGGATGTAGCAACTTGAACAACACCTTCAATTTTGATTTGTATTTGGTCCTTAGGATTAAGTAAAACCAATCCAAAGATAAGTATCCACCTATATTCATTGTGAAATATCTTGAAAAACATAACCCAAATATTGGAAAAATATCTATTACCACAATTTCTTGGGATACTATAATATTAGGACAAGAATACAAAGTTAGGGGAAGGGCCTTGATAACACCTATAGTCTGAATTTTCTTCCCATTTAACTATATTACCCCTTTATCTAAAGGTTCATATTGAAGTTATAGTGTATCCATAATCTATTTATGAATTACTATGGTGTTGGTGCTAGAATCAATCATATAATCATGCATTGACTTATTCCCCATAACGAGAGTTAAATAAAATGAGGTGGGTTTTATTTTACTTACCCCTGCTTTGGAGTTGATGAATGTAGATGGCACATGGGGTTTAAAATTGATTTTGTCTTATCTTATGTTGTTTTTTACTACTTCCATACCTAGGTTAACTCACATAGGCTTCTCTTGGTTTTCCAATGCTTCTCATAGTAGAGATTTGTTCTCAAGGATAGAAAAGACATCATAAAGAGAAACATAGTTGGGACCTTATTTAGCTACCCCACCACATTAAATGACCCTTGAGGTAAAAATTTAGGGTCCTTTATATTTTTATATGTTATTTCACTCTAATTTTGATATGTTGAGGGTGATGGTTGGGGTCCTAAAATTTTCTTGAAAGTTATTTTAGGCCTTAAAAAAGCCTCTAGGGTTTAGACTAGTTTCTTCTTGGATTGAGTGTAGTAGTTTGATTTGACTTGTGGAGATTTCAATATGGGGATCTCACTTGCATAAAATTAATCTTTACCTTCCACCCAATATCAAATTACATGTTTTAATGTTATATCTTCTTCTTGAACCAAGTACATCACTTAATTTTGAGCCATTAGGATAACATTTTGAACACCTAAGGACTAGTATCTATAAGGAACCAAATTAGGTGTGTTCCATTATCTTCATTATTAAACCACCTTTTTTTTTAGATTACCTCTTGGGAAATTTTGGGGTATAGGTGCATTTTTACACAAGAAGTACCATAAATTTAAGTCATCTACCAAGTTGTTTTGGCTAGTGACCAATTTTTTGAATGAGTTTGGTGGGATTATTTGCAAAGGATCAGGGACTAGGATGATTTGTCCTTTGCCCTTCCTAGTACTAGTTATGTTGATATAGTGCTCTTCTACCTTGGTAATTTTTTAAATGGGGATTCATGGGCATAGCTTGCTACCTCTTGAGGTTTATGATCTAATTTAAGAAGTTTTGTAGGATGTTCTTCATGTCATTCATCTTCATAGCTAGCATGGATAAAGTGGATGCACTAATTTAAGCCTATATATATACATACATGAATGGATATTCTTGATAATTACTTGGTAATTATTCCTGTGGTAGCATTGATATTTTTGGGAACATAGGCATCGACAGTTATGGGGGTAGTTTCTTAGTATCTATCAAATTATTTTCTACTTTGACAGTGAATTCATATGCATCCAATAACATTTGGCTTCCAAGGGATTGAATCATAATATATATGTCTGAGTTGAAGGACTTAAGGTAAAATATGATGGCCATACCTATGGGTGGTCAAGCTAATACCAAGATTCTTTGTCAAGTCTTATCAAACCTAGTATTGAAATTAATGATAACCTCTTATGGGGCTCTTTTAATAGTGATTAACTACTATAAGAGAGATGATTTGTCTCCTTTCTCATTTAATCATTTGAATACTCTATTACCTAATTCATCCTAGGTGGTGATGGAGTTGGGAAATAAGGATCGATACTAGTCAAGGTCTTACCCTTTGAAGGAGGTGGCCATTAGACTTAAGACTACAATCTACCCCATGACATGATGCACGGTAATAACATTAGAAACATCTTGAATATGTTATTTTGTGATTTTTAAATCCTCCCCTATGAATTTAGGGAGTGCCTTCAAGGAATTAAAAGGAATAGGATACCATGTAGCTAGGGCTACTAAAGAGATGAGTAGGTTACCATTATTCTATGATGCAAAGTTCTTTGGTGCTTCTTAAACAACCATCTGCTATGGTTATTATGTTGTGATAGACCTTGTGGCCTTTTTGTGAGTTATAATACTATAGGTGTTAGTAGTAAGCTTAGATTCTATGTTGTTAGTGACCTTATGATGGGTCTCTGTTTCATAAACTCTAATTTCTAGTCAGGTAGACTATTCCCATTAGGCATGCCAAAAAGGGAACTATTGATGCCTAAAACTTTCATTCTCAATGAATAAACCCCTATGGGAATATTTAAAGACATGGGATAAAAATTATGATTTATGAAGTGACCTTTGATATTTTAGAAGTCAGCTTTTCAAATAGTTGGGGAGGAAAAAGTGAAGAACAAAATATAAATAAAACTAAATAACACTATCTAAGGTGATGTGCCAAAATTATTACATATATATTCCTACTATTACATAAAATATATTGAACCCTTTAAAACATTATAGATAATTTAAAAGATCATGTGCATGATTTAAAGTCTATAATATAAACAAAAGCCAACACCATAGAAGTAGAAAATAGAAACAATAGATAGCAATCGATTCCACATAATTTGACACAGAACACCATGTCCTCTTTATTATTAAGTAGAGAAAAAATTTAAAAAATCCTAAATGTATGGTATAAAATATTTAATCCTTCTCATGAGGGGCATCTTCTAAAGTCTTGAAAATGAAAAACTAAAACTAATGTAATTTCTATTCAAAAATTAAAACTATTAAAATGGTTATTCTCTCTCATAATAGTCATGAAAAAAAAATAACTATTATCTAACTTCCATCCCATTATAAAATAGAAGATCCCCTAATATATAGGAATAATGTCCTCATAAGGAAATGACACCTAGAACTTGACACTCGCATTCATGATGAGGTTATTGTAACTAAGAAGGGGATCTTTAGATCATGAGTATAAGTGATCTTCAAATATTAGATATGGTGCAACCTCAATGCCTCATAGTTACCAAGATGCTTAGAATAAGAATTATGGTAATGTATGTCTCCCTATGAATTACCTCTAGAATTATTGTTGCAAATGGGGCTTATCTCCTTTGGCCAATGGTACAACTTAAGACTCTGATAAAAATAAACCTACCTTAAATAAGTATTGTGATGCCATGTAGAAGGTTTACTTCATTTTAGTCATAAATACATAATGGGCCCCACTTATTATTTTATTAGCCATTGATGTACCTTAAAACTATGAAAAAACAACCCTTCACTCTTGAGGAGTGTTTTGATGCCACATTGTTAGCTGGTCATACTCTTAGGGAAGTTGAGAACTTTTTTATAAATAATGAGTGTAGGGGTACCATGTGGCACTAGTGGAAAGAAATAAGACTTAGCCCAAAAGTAAAAAATGGAAATCTAGGAAAGAAGAGGCTGATGCTAATGTGCACAACTTTCCAAGCATGTCCATGATGAAAAGCTAACTGCCCAAAAATTTTAGAACATGGATTTGATCCAAAGTTAATATGCCCAAATCTTAAGCCAAGCAATCAAAGCAAGGTGCCAAGGAAAGGTGAATCCAAAAAAATCTATTGATGAATATTTCTTGAAGAAAAAGCTGAGAAAGACATTTCTACAAGACATTTGGAGCTCTAAGGAAGCTAAAAGAAGGTTTTATTTTATGTTTTAGTTGTGTTTTCACATGCAGGCTTGTTATTTATGCTCTCCCTAATGTCTAGGATAGAGGTGTTAGGATTTTAGTGTGTTTATTTGAGTTTTATTTCTTGGAATAACACAATAATAACCTCCCCTCTATGTACTCCTTGTTCACATTAACTTCTTTTGAATAAGTGAGGCAGGTTATCACATTATTATTATATGTTAGTTAACTAACTTATTATTTGAATTAGGTTTAGGTTGGGTATGAAATTTTCAATATCTTGGTGGAGGTGGAGTAAGAGTGATTTACATTAATATAAAACATTGATGCATGTGGGGTTGTGGAAGTGTTGAAAGGTAGTGTTTTAGTTGAGCCAAGGATTATTTCCTTGCCATGGCCACTACCATTGGTTAGAGAGTGGATTCCTTTGGTAGTTATGATTTTTTTGTTTCCATGGTTATTTTTATTGTTTCTAAAAATTATTTTGAGATTTAGGGTGTTTAAAATTTCAATTATTATTTTTGGATTGTGGTTGGGATGATTGATTCTAAGTATATTCATGCCAATTAGGAGTAGAATATTTTGAATTGAAATATGGCTAAATAGATGACATAACTAAATTTTATAGCCTTTGTGTCCATGGATTTTTAGGAAAACATATAATATTTTATCTCCATATACTTAAATAGAATGAAATTATAATTCATCAAGATATTCTTCCATTATGTTGGCTAATTTGATACAAGCATCATGACATTTATAATAAACATTATTCTTATGGTAGTCTATATAATATACAGTCAAGGCTTGATATATCTCTTTTTTATTTTTGCATGTGTTTAATGCATCCAAATATATATATACATGGTTGATGTTGTCCTAATTCATGTTTTGTATAAAATTACTGACTTCCATATTTGACAATCCATTGGTGTATTTAGAGGTTGATAGTGATTAAATTAGGTTGTTAAAAATTTTATTTATCATTGATCTTAAGTAATTTCTTCATAAGAATGTGATATCATCAAATATAAATAATGAAACATATTTTATACTCTTTCCTTTTAGAAATACCAAAAAAATATGTTTTCATCCATATTAGTTTGCTTGGATTAATGAATACACCTCTTAAATTAATTACCCAATGGTTCATATTAATTTTGTGATATCGATAAGTTGTAATTCATTATAGATCACCTTCCTTTGTAATATTATTGATAATTTAACCAAAATTTATCCTTCATATCTTTCCAAGTAGATATTACATCCTTCACAAAAAACATAAACCATATGAGGGTTGTGTCCTTATGAATGGTTGGAAACAACTTCAATTTTTTAGCATCTCTACTATAGTCATAAAAATGCATAAGAGATCAAACTCAAAGATAAAGGTATTAGGATATTCATTATCCATTCATATTAAATTAAGAAAATTGGAGATGGGTATGTTTTCATGGGTGTGTCTCCCATGGGATTATGATAGGAAACTCAAAGGTTTTGGTATCAAAGTATTATTCATTGTCTCCTATGATGTGTCAAACTACTTGTAAACTAGAGAGGTATTCCACCCAATTTTCAAATCCTTTGTCAAATCCTAACCATGGTGTAATTATCAATGGTTTTAAATTTATAATGAGAGGAAAGTCTTCTAAGTAGGGATGATAGAATGGAAACTTCTATAAATTCTTTAGGAAGTTCAATTACTATGTTTTGTTTAACTAAGTTAGAGGTTTCAATAGGTTCTACATTTTTATTTGGATATAGAAGGGATTTGATTTATATTTTATAGATGAGTTTGGGAGAGGGTGAAATGAGATAATTACCTGATTATTGAGTGTCAGGTGGCCAAATATGCACTCTTTGAAATGATGCAAAGATATCCTTTTCAGGGTTATGAGGACCAACATTCCCTTTTTTATCAAACTATTTTACCAATTCAGATAAAAAATATTCCATTGATATTTATTATCTCTAATATTTGGTGTGAATCAACCACATTTTTTCTTCAATTATTTTAGGTGATATCTTGATTGTTATAAGTGATATATGTATTGTTATAGGTGATGTCTCTATTTTTATAGATGATAACTCTATTTCTACAGGTGATATCTTTATTTATATAGGTAATGTTCCTACTTATTATTGTAAAAAAAATCTCATTTTCCTAGGTATAATTCTTTCCAAGTCACTTATTTCATTATACATATAAACACTTCCACCTTCTTTTTATGTATTTCAACCAGGCCTTGCACATGGTTACTTCGAGGGGGATTTTTTTGGGTGTTTACTTACTCTATTTTTTAAGAATTTAAAATTTATTTTATAAATTAGTAAATAAAATTTTTAAGTCAACAAATTTTATGCTATAAAATATAAAATTTTACTCTAGAAAGCAAATAATCCTCCTCTAGAAAGCGATAAATTTTACTCTAGAAAATAAGAAATTTTAATTCTAGAAAACATGAAATTTTACCTCTAGAAAATAATAAATTTAAATTAAACCTTATATGTTATAGTGTTCAACATATTCCCCAATAATGTATCCAAAATTATTGGTAAAATAAATTCCCTAATTAAACTTGATACAATCCAATCACTATGTGCAGCCCTCAGAATATGCTCTAGAGGGGTAATCTCTTGGTTTATTGAGAATGTTATTTCACTATATTTTAAACATGTTTTCTATATACTTTGGTAAGGTATCAACATTATATTTTCACATTAGGATCTTAGGGAGGTTAATAGAAAACACACTTTTTAGAATTCTAAATAATATAATGGAAACATGCTTGCATAAAAGGAAAAGTGCATAAAGGAAATCAATGTTTGTTTTATAAGGTTCCTATACTTAGAATAAAGATAATAAATCAACTACACATAATATAAATTAATTCTAAGGAATTAAACTATGGTATTCAAGAGAAATAAACACATAATTTGAATAGAAGAGATATCCTTAATAGATGGGATTGTCAAAACAACTCATTGCAAGTGGGAGCTACTTGGTTGGACTTAAGATTTAGATCTATTCTTTGATTTTTAATGCTTTATATAAAATTACTTTAATTTATTGATTTAATTTAATAGTAATAAAATGATTGATATAATAAAGTACAAAATATTATAATACATCCCTCACTCAATATACTTTTATGCTTATCTAATATGAAATCTTAATCACCTAAAAATATTATATTAATATAGAGAATGAAGATTTTTATTATCTGAGTAGAGACAATTGTTACAACTATTATTATTTTTTAATGTCAAAAATCAGAAAAAAAGATAATAAGTTGTTGAGATGGTTAAACCTATATGGTCATATGATCCATAAATGAGAACATGTTCTAATGGTGTCCTCATACAATTACAATAAACTATCATAATGTTTCATGTGTTTTGGAGATTGTTGAGTGAGTTGGAAGATGGTTAGAATTGATTATTGACATTTTTTATTATGATATGGGAAATTTTCACCTAAAACCATTTTTTTGTATGCACTTAGTTATTTACTACGGGTGCACTCAATTAGTTGTTATAGGTAATTCATAGTTGCTACAAGTGCTTTGAATTTCCATAATCTATCTAACCAACAACTACATATGTGTAAACTATAATGAATATAGGATACTTGAACATATATATATATATATATATATATATATATATATATATATATATATATATATATATATATATATAATCCCATTCCAATTAGCCATGAAAACACTAAATCGTTATGAAAACATTTAACTATAATAGAAAACTTATAAATATCTTATTAAACTTAAGATTTAATTTTCACTCTCACACACATATATACATGAGTATATTTATGAGTATTTTGGAATTGAAAATATAACAAAAAGGAATAAAGTAGGGAAGGTTTAGACATCATATGAGGCCATTTCTAAGGCTTATCAATAATTATAAGTTGATAATTAATTTTCTCAAAAATCATAAACATTACTTGCCTTACCAATTCTAAGTTGAAATGAAATGTATTAAATATATCATTATACAACATATTAGTTAACAAAAGTATCATTCAAATTATCAAAATAGAAAAAGCCTCTACAAACTTACTGAGTTTGTATATATTATTTACTTACAAATAATTTAAGATAAGAATGCCACTAAAAAGGATGTTTCTTATGAAGTAAAATAAAGCATAATACATATCTAGAATAAATCAACATGTAATACTAATGTAAGAAAATATATAGATGCACACAAATATTTAAAATAAATTTAATATCTACCCATTGACCTTTATTGGAAAAAATAATCCCAACCATTAGTATAATAGGCTATTGGTTTTACTCACCACAACCATGATCTTGGGTGTGGAAAAAAACTTTATAAAAAATATAATAAATAGGGGTGTGAGACCAAAAAAAAATGATTATATGAATTTATATAAAGCATCATTAAAAAATTTCGTTAAAGAATCATTAATGGTTTATTAAAAAAATTGCATATATTCAACCATCTATTGGGTAGGTCTTACTTTTCCTTTAACCTTGGTATAGATGTTCTTAATGAACTTATTTATTAGATTTAAATAATTATTCATACCCTTTTATATATTTTTTAAAATTTTAGACTTATGATTAAGGGATTAATATAGGTTGTCTAAAATATTAACCTTGTATTTTATATTTTACTTTGAACTATAATATTTTAATATTATCAATATGGTGTTTTCACGAGTGTGAGTTCATTCCATGCCTAGCGGGCTTACAATTTAGGAATTATATCATACTTATTATAATATTTTTTAAAAACCTTTAATTATGTATTTTACCCTTTTCATTAATATTTGAACTAATAAATCATTATCTATCTTTAAATTATCCTTTTGGTGTATCTTACGAATAAACTATTTTCTTTGATTATTCAACTTACCATTTCTGCCACTATAGGAATTACAGTTGAACTCATTGAGATAGGTTATTTTAAACCCATAATATCAATATTAGTATATTTATTATACCAAAAATCTAGGGTTACTTATATCAATGCCATAGACCCTATGTTATCCTTCAGGTCTATCGCCTAGTTAATGGTAATCTTATAATGGATGCCCTATTTTTATTAATACATAACACATAAATTTATTTTAATATGTATTTTATAGGTTTTAACATTCTTAATACAAGTGTTATTCATCTAGGGTTTTCCATATATTCCATGCATGGACTTACATGGTTAACCATTAGGGCCTTAGGTTTCTTTTTGATTAGTGTAGGATACTTTTATTTTGAAAAAAAAATAGATATCTTAGGATCATTTAAATCTATATATCTAGTAGGTATATATTGAATTCTATTTATGATCCAAAGGATTTTTCATCCTTTATAGTTCCCAAGATCTCCCAAAACTATTATAGTATTAGATATCATTCCAAGAGATTTTTAATGCCTATTGGAATGCATAAAATAGACATTGTATGCTCCAATTATCATTGGTCAAAGTTTGGTCAATAGATAGTCAAATCTAGTCAAACTAGAAAAATTGATGGTCTTTGAACAATTTGGAACTAGTTCCATGGTGTAGAAATCGTCACAAGATTTTCAACACATTTTAAATTTACCAATTCTAAGTATGTATTTGAAAGTTATGGCTAGTCAAAGTTATGGTCAAACCTAGTAAAATAGTGATGTGGATGGTTGATAAGTGGACCAATCAACGTATGACATGTGGTAGTGTAAAACCAAATGGTAAAAATTATAAAAAGGTGTTTTGTTTTCACCTCTAGTATTTGACACTCATGTTTAGATAAATGAGCCCCACTATTTTTTGGCTGGGGACCCTCAGCTAAGGTCAACACACTCTTTTTATGTATGAAGGGTTGCCTTTTCCTCCATTACTTCACATTACCATTGTTATTTTTTTTCATATATATGCCTCTATGTTTTTTATATGCTACATGTGAGACTAATAATCCCAAATTATTAAACTATGCAGATATAATCTTGAGATTATTCATGCCATCTCAAAGAACAAACTCATCATTGTTTCCACTAAATTTCCAATGCATCCAACCAACCTTGACTAAGTTTGGTTGAGATCTTATATACCCACCGATGTCCTGAGATCCTCCACATTTAGTAGATCTATTTGGATATTCAAAATTGAAGTGAAGTAGAGACATGGATGTGGCCTAAGCCACATAACATGCATTCAATGACAATATATTTTAGTCTTACACCATGTTATAAACTAATGCATGTGGGATATTAATCCCCAAATGGAAAATACATGGCCTATGTGGTTGGTAAAGGTGTCCATCATGGGATTTGAACCCATAAACTATGAAAAACAATTAGGTGGACTAACCAATCCACCACACATTTGTAAGTTCCATAAAAGGCATGAACTTTTACTTGTACAAGGTATTGAAAATGATTGTGTAAAATTTATAAGGGGAACTTTGTAGAAATTTGTATTTTTGACTAATCTAGAGGCATTTTTAGATCTCAGAGTAAACTAGAGAGTTTTTCAAAATTACAAGATGCTTAATTTGGTGTATTGGTGATCCCAATTTGGTATATTTTTTATTTATTTTTTATAAATTGAAGTGATGATTTGATAAAGAACATTGGGAAGATATTTTGTAAGTGTTTCAAGAAGGTGGAGGATGATTGCTGAGTATTGTCATGTTTTTCCAAAGGTTTGATGGCATGATTTTGTAGGTTTTGAGATTCCATTATTTTTTTGAGTTGTATTATTAATTGTAAATATATTTTTAATGGATTGGATTACTATTTAGTAATCTTAAAGACATAAACCATTTTGGTGAACTCCATAAACAATCCCAATGCATTTATATTATATTTTACATTTAGTTTTTCATTAGATTTTTATCAATTGTTTAATCCATGGATGCAATTTCATTAAATTATGACACTTATAAGAAATCAGGTAAATGTATATTGATCATTTTTGGATGTGTAGTTGGAATGAATGAGTTTTCAAACACTCATAATAAGTTTTAAATCCATCTTAAACACATTAAGATTTAGTTTGATCATTTATTAAATTCCTTTAAATATATGTTTGTAAACTATTTTGAAATCCTAAGGGGTAAACATGGTTTATAGATCAATTTAGGGCATGTAACTTAATAATAGGTGTTCCTATTTCCATAATTTAGCTTCATACAAAAAAATATCATATACATTCCCAAAAAAAGCACAAATTTCTTGTTCAATTCAAAGTTTCTACCAACCTCTTAACAAACTTTCACCAAGTAACAATATCATTCCTTATTTTATAATTTAAATGACTATAAATATACATATATATGATACCTCTAAATTTTATAATACAAAAATGTACATATACTTACTTATTTCAGTGATAGCTAAACCAATGTGGTTTCTCAAGTTGTAGTACTTCCACCTGATCCCCTACTTCTTCCTTATTTACTAACCAATTATATTAAAACCTTGATTGTGTATATTACTTCAAACCTTCATTCATATTTATATTTGAAACTAGGGGTTTTGAAACCCATAATTATCAAAGACTTAAGTTAAAGATATCCATGATTTCCATTAAGTTAACATGAATCATTGTATTGCATTACTTTCATGTATTCCTTAAATTCCATGTGAATGGATTATATATTTTCTCAATCAAGGTCTTAATAATAGTCTTGGATGAATCCAAACATATTATATTGAATGGTGAGTCAACCATTATTTTTTATTATTTATTATTTCTACCCTATCTACCATGAATCCCATTGGAGTTACACTTACATCCATGTATTTTCTCAAATGGAAATCCTAGCCCCATGTCTGACCTTGCCTAGGTGGTCTTTATCATGGTTTGTACCTTGTTAGGTTGGTTTTCCATTTAGGGTTTGAAACCTATTTTATTATAGTCTACCTATGGTAGTATTTTTAGATATTTTATTTATTTATATTATGTATGAAAGACATATTCCCATTTTATATATTTTTATATTGTTAACACTTAAACCCTAAATTACTAATAAAATATCAAAACCTTAAAGTGGTATAAGGTATAACTTACCAAAGTTAAGTTTATTTAATAGAAAAAATGTCACTTTACCAACTAAATAAAAGGTATGTGACATCCTCCCCACATAATTAAATAATTTTCTATTTCCTTTATTTATCAAAGGTGAGCATGGCGTCTAGAAAAGAGGTTTTCATCCTCCCAAGTAATAGTCATATCACTTGTATGGTCTTATTGGACCAATAATTTATGTTTATTCTTAATTTTTATCTTAATGATATGTTGATTAAGGATCCATACAGGTTATAGCTAAATAGTCCCCCCTTCCTCTACCTGTAAGTTTTTATAGTTTAAAACATGTGAAGGATAACATGATTTTGATGGAAATATATATGAAATATAATATGACTATTATATAGAGTAAGTGGAAGCACTTATTTATAAGTAACATGGATTATATTTTACATAATGTCAAAATGCCCCATAAAGTATGGAGTTAGTTTAAAAGAGTTTTCAAAAATGATGGAGCTATTTTGAGGGCACAATATTAACAATACATTTTCACCAACATAAAATTCTCTAAGATATATATTTAAATATACATATAATTTTTTTGTATTGGAATAACTTTTGAGTTTGTTTCCTTATAATAGACATTTAAGTGTTATATTATTTAATAAACTCAAGACCTATACTCATGTTGTTTTCCAAACTTTCCCAATTAATGGGAATAATACATTCCTTTCATAAAGGGATTAAAAACTTGCCATTCTTAGAGAGGCATGATATATATTTTAATATGAAAATTTAATCACATGGAGATAATATTCCCATTTATATTGTTTGTTTATTACATAGATCCTGAACATAGCCTCTAATACCCAATTTACTAATTTTGATTATCTATCCATTTTGTAATGGTATGAAGAGCTGAATTTCACTTTGTTCCAAGGTTAATGGAAATGTATAAAAAAATCATGAGTTAAACAAATTGTCCATATAAATTATGATCAACTTAGGATCATCATGAAGATGTTCAATCTATATAATAAATCTTTTTGAAATAATGGTATGTCTTTAGTGGAGTTCTTTGGTATAAAGTGGTAAATATTTATGAGTTTATCAACCACTACAAGTATGGTCTCATGTTTTTTCGTAGACTTGGGAAGTATTGAAATAAAATATATAAAAATAACAACCCACTTTTCCTTTGGAATTTCATGGAGAAAAATTTAACCTAGAGGATGATAATGTTGACCTTAACATGTTAACACTATAAAAACCTAGATAAAAACTAAGCCACAAAAATCTTCATTCCGCACCAAAAATATATTTTTTTATTCATATGTCATATTTGTGACACCAAGGTGAGGAAAGTGAGGAGAAAAATGAACCCTTGCATAGTTAATTTTCAGATTATTTCGTATTTAGAAACATAAATACTCCCCTAAAATCTTAAAAGGCCACATAAGTTAGAATAATAACCAACATACTTATTTTCAATTAGAACCCATATAATTTCAATGCTAATTTCCATAAAATAAACGTTATTTTTACATTATAGTAGTTATTCCCTTAGTTCAAGTTTAAAGTGGATATAACAACAAAATAAACTCTTTTTCTAAGAGTATTGACTACATTATTTTATTTTCCATTGACATATATAATGTCCATATCATAATCACTGATTAATTCTAGCCACAGGTGATTTTTGGAATTTAGATTGTCTTCAATGTAAAAATGCTTGATATTCTTATGATTTATTAATAGTTTGAATGGTTTACCTAAAATAATTTCCACCACATCTTGAGAGCATGAAAATAAAATAAAAAATCCAAATCATTAGGTGGATAGTTAATTTAAATTGGATTTAACTTACATGTTTAATAATCCAAAACTCTTACATCTTGAGTTAAAACTCCACTAAGTTCATCCAATGATGCATCAGTTCATGTCTAAAAGGACCAATTTGAATAAAAAAACTAATAAATAGGTGAAATAATGAATAGTTATTTAAATTTTGGAAAGATTCCTCACATTTAAAGTCCAATCATTTTCCCCCTTTGTTCTTAAAATAAGTAATAAGATGAGCTATCCTAGAAAATTCCTTAAAAAATGACCAATAAAACTAAAAAAAACCCATAAAGCTTCATACCTCATACACATTTATATGGGTATACCATTGCTTTATATCTTTAACATTTACAGGATCCATTGTAGTACCTTCATTAGATACGATATGGCCTAGATAGTGTATCCCACTCTTATAAAAAAATCACTTGGTGAGTTCATCAAATAACCTGTTCAATATTAACCATTGTAATACAAACCTTAAATTATGCTTGTGTTTACATTAATTTTTATAATATATTATAATTTCATCTAGAAACACCAAAATTAACTGATCTAAATAGTCTTGAAAGACATTATTCATTAGATTTATGAAATTTGTAGGTGCATTGGTTAGACAAAAAGGCATAATTATGAAATTGTAGTGGCCATATAAAATTTTAAGAGATATTTTATGAACATATTATTCCATCATATGTAGTATATGATACCCTAATTGGAGATATATATTAAAAAAAAAAAAAAAACTACCCATTTATTTGATAATATAGATTGTCAATACTTGGCAAGTGATAATGATTCTTGATTGTCATCTGTTTATCATATCATAGTCGATCCATAAATTTAAATTTCAATCATTATTAACAAGTAAGATAAGTGCTACCAATGGAAAAATATTTTCTCTTATCATACATTTATCCATGAGACCTTAAAATTAAATTTTGATTTCATGTAGGTATATGATATTCATCTAATAAGGGGAGTTTTTAAAAGTGTATACCCTAGCATAATGTCAATGGAGAAGTAAATTTATTGAATTGGAATCAATTTAAGTAGTTATTATAAAAATAAATTATTGAATTCTCATAGGATTTGATAATATATAAAGTTAGATTCTACATATTTATTCTTTTATTCTACTTGAATAAAGTAAAATAAGCACCTTATTATTAATGATTTTTAATTTATAAATATGAAAGTATTCTAAGGAATATTGTATTTAAAATGGATTCAATGGTAACTAAATTACCCATATCATCCAAAAACTAAACCTTCTTTAAAAATAAATGTAAATTAGTCTAACGAACATGGATCCATTAGATTCATAGGAATATATCACTGGATCCTAAAGGAGATAAATGAATACTTATTCATGTCTTGAATACTCCTAAGGTATTCATTAATAGGGAACCATTTCCTCATTTCAACTTCAACTTAAAAAATCTCTTTCATCATAGCATATTTATTTTTTCAATTATAAGCAACATTTGGAGAAATGAAACTATTAGAAGATACAAAATCAATTAAAAATGTTAAGAGATAAGATATGATACATGTGGTATCTATTTAATTATATTTAAATTATTCCTAACAATTATCAACCATTACAAATACCCTATGGTTGGTCTCTTCATTTTCATAATACACTAAACAATCATTTTTTAAATGAGTCTTGTTGAAAATCCATTAACATTGGTTTGGCCTTGATTATGATAAAGGAAACATGTTAGTTCTTATAGTAGAGTTTTGATTACATAGAGGTGGTGGAGCATTTTTTTGAACCTTTGAGGCCTTTGACACATTCTTGAATTTATTTCAAATTTTCCATAATTATTTTTAATAATTCCACTATTTTTTAGAAATATTATCTTTTGAACTCTTTTCTATTGGGATATTTAAGTATTTGTTAATGTTATTACACTTCAATTATCCTTAAATTTTATTTTTCTTCAACAATGTAAGTTGAATCAATTAAAAATAGTCAATGCTTTTGTTTCATGTGATTGACATCATGCATGATCACATATTGAATCCCTAGTTTCAACTCAGTGAGCTTTATTTTTTATACTAAATATAGTTAATGTATTGATTAATATCCATTTTTTTCACATTAACCAATCGAGAGATTATTTTATTTTAATAGATGAAACTCAACATATTGTTTTTCTCAATGGTTGGTTAAAGTTTATATCTTCTTGAAATGTTTTTAAAACTTTTTGTAGGTATGGGTTTCCTTATCACAACATCTCATTTATGTGATATTAACCCACCATAATAATACATAACCTTCTACATGGTATGTGGTAATTTTGGGATACCTATTTGGGATGATATCATACAACCCAAAGTATCGTTTAAGGCTAAATAATAAAGCTTCTACATGGTCCCTAGTATCTATTTACTTTCCCTTAAACCTTCAAAGAGGAAAACTATTTAAATTATTGTATTAGTGAGTTCATTTATTTTACCATGGGGTTCCTCTCTTCCAAATTATCTAGCTATTATTTTTGGTTACCATCCAGATTAGGATTTATGATTACCCAAGAAATATATCCTTGCAATTTTCTTATTCCTTAAGTTGGGATTATAAAATTCCTAAAACCCCCAATATGAATTTAAGGACATCAAAATTGTACTATAGGTGGGGGTGGGATGAGGATATTTTTTCTTATATTTATTTTCATTTTTTTATTGTCTTAATTTTGGTATTTCCTCCTTGCCATAGGTTCGCTCTCTTCCCCTAGATGTCCTCTGTATTGGTTTCCAACATTTAAAACACTATCACTTCGTTTCCTCACCATTATAATTTCCATCCCAAAGTTTCCTAGTGATGAACCTATAATTCTGATACCAAATTAAGATCCACTTAGAAACCACCCCATTTTTAAAACATTAAACTATGGAGAGAGAGAGAGAGAGAGAGAGAGAGAGAGAGAGAGAGAGGAGAGAGGAGAGAGAGAGAGAGAGAGAGAGAGAGAGAGAGAGAGAGAGAGAGAGAGAGAGAGAGAGAGAGAGAGAGAGAGAGAGCTTAAAACACTAAAAATTGCATTATTAATTGTTATATTGTATCACCTTTTAGTTGATAAATTGGCTTAATATTCCAAAGCAAACATAGACCATAGACTGATCCCCTATAGTTATAAACAATTTAATGATAGTTCTTACCATCAATCCATAATAGTCAAATATAACAGTTTCATGATTCATTTATCATTGATAGTGGACTGGCCTAACTAAATATGTATTAATATATTATACTACATAACTCTCAAATAATGAAATTTAACCCCTCTTTAATTTTATAATTAAATATTGGGTAAAATTGTTTAAAATATCTCTTTCATTATAAGGTATTTATTTTTTATAATTATAAGCAACATTTGGAGAAATAAAACTATTAGAAGATACAAAATAATTTAAAAATGTTAAGAGATAAGATATGATACATGTGGTATCTATTGAAATTATCTTACAATTATTCCTGACAGTTATCAACCATTATAAATACCCTATGGTTGGTCTCATCATTTTCATAATACACTAAACAATCATTTTTAAATAAGCCCTTGTTGAAAAATCCATTAACCTTGGTTTGGCCTTGATTATGATAAAAGAAAACTGCTAGTTTCTTGTAGTAGAGTTTGGATTACATAGAGGCGGTGGAGCATTTTTTTGAACCTTTAAGGCCTTTGACATCCTCTTGAATTTATTTGAAATTTTCCATAATTGTTCTTAATAATTCCACTATTTTTTTGAAATATTATCTTTTGAACTCTTTTCTATTGGCATCTTTAAGTATTTGTTCATGTATTACACTTCAATTATCCTTAAATTTTATTTTTTCTTCAACATTGTGAGTTGAATCAATTAAAATAGCCAATGCTTTGGTTTCATGTGATTGACATCATGCATGATCACATATTGTATCCCTAGTTTTTAACTCAGTGAGCTTTATTTTTTATACTAAATATAGTTAATGTATTAATTAATATCCATTTTTTTTCACATTAACCAATCGAGAGATTATTTTATTTTAATAGATGAAACTCTACATATTGTTTTTCTCAATGGTTGGTTAAAGTTTATATCTTCTTGAAATGTTTTTAAAACTTTTTTTGTAGGTATGGGTTTCCTTATCACAACATCTCATTTATGTGATATTAACCCACCATAATAATACATAACCTTCTACATGGGTATGTGGTAATATTGGGATACCTATTTGGGATGATATCATACAACCCAAAGTATTGTTTTAAGGCTGAATAATTAAGCCTCTACATGGTCCCTAGTATCTATTTACTTTCCCTTAAACCTTCGAAGAGGAAAAACTATTGTATTAGTGTGTTCATTTTATTTTACCACGGGGTTCCTCTCTTCAAAATTATCTAGCTATTATTTTTGGTTACCATCCAGATTAGGATTTATCATTACCCAAAAATATATCCTTGAAATTTTCTTATTCCTTAAGTTGGGATTATAAAATTCCTAAAACCCCCAATATGAATTTAAGGACATCAAAATTTTCTATAGGTGGGGGTGGATGAGGATTTTTTTTCTTATAGTTTTTTTTCATTTTTTTATTGTCCTTAATTTTGGTATTTCCTCCTTGCCTAGGTTTGCTCCCCCTAGATGTCCTCTCTATTGGTTTCAAAAATTTAAAACACTGTCACTTCATGTCCTCACCATTATAATTTCCATCCCAAAGTTTGCTAGTGATGAACCTATAATTTATGATACCAAATTAAGATCCACTTAGAAACCAACCCATTTTTAAAAAATTAAACTGAGAGAGAGAGAGAGAGAGAGAGAGAGAGGAGATGAGATGAGAGAGAGAGAGAGAGAGAGAGAGAGAGAGAGAGAGAGAGAGAGAGAGAGAGAGAGAGAGAGAGAGAGAGCTTAAAACACTAAAAATCACATTATTAATTGTTATATTGTATCACCTTTTAGTTGATAATTTGGCTTAATATTCCAAACCAAACATAGACCATAATTGAACCCCTATAAATAAAACAATTAATGATAGTTCTTACCATCAATCCATAATAGTAAAATATAACAGTTCATGATTCATTTATCATTGAGAGTGGATTGGCCTAACTTAGTGGTTTAGTTATATGTATTAATATATTATACTACATAACTCTCAAATAATGAAATTTAACCCCTCTTTAATTTTATAATTAAATATTGGGTAAAATTGTTTAAAATATCTCTTTCATTATACGGTATTTATTTTTATAATTATAAGCAACATTTGGAGAAATGAAACTATTAGAAGATACAAAATAATTTAAAAATGTTAAGAGATAAGATATGATACATGTGGTATCTATTGAATTATCTTACAATTATTCCTGACAGTTATCAACCATTATAAATACCCTATGGTTGGTCTCTTCATTTTCATAATACACTAAAACAATCATTTTTTAAATGAGCCTTGTTGAAAAATCCATTAACCTTGGTTTGGCCTTGATTATGATAAAAGAAAACTACTATTTCTTGTAGTAGAGTTTGGATTACATAGAGGCGGTGGAGCATTTTTTTGAACCTTTGAGGCCTTTGACATCCTCTTGAATTTATTTGAAAGTTTCCATAATTGTTCTTAATAATTCCACTATTTTTTTGGAAATATTATCTTTTAAAACTCTTTTCTATTGGGATCTTTAATTATTTGTTCATGTATTACACTTCAATTATCCTTAAATTTTAGTTTTCTTCAACAATGTAAGTTGAATCAATTAAAATAGTCAATGATTTGGTTCCATGTGATTGACATCATGCATGATCACATATTGAATCCCTAGTTTCAACTCAGTGAGCTTTATTTTTTATACTAAATATAGTTAATGTATTGATTAATATCCATTTTTTTCACATTAACCAATCGAGAGATTATTTTATTTTAATAGATGAAACTCAACATATTGTTTTTCTCAATGGTTGGTTAAAGTTTATATCTTCTTGAAAGGTTTTAAATACTTTTTTTAGGTATGGGTTTCCTTATCACAACATCTCATTTATGTGATATTAACCCACCATAATAATACATAACCTTCTACATGGTATGTGGTAATTTTGGGATACCTATTTTGGATGATATCATACAACCCAAAGTATTGTTTAAGGCTGAATAATTAAGCCTCTACATGGTCCCTAGTATCTATTTACTTTCCCTTAAACCTTCAAAGAGGAAAACTATTGTATTAGTGTGTTCATTTATTTTACCATGGGGTTCCTCTCTTCCAAATTATCTAGCTATTATTTTTGGTTACCATCCAGATTAGGATTTATATTACCCAAAAATATATCCTTGCAATTTTCTTATTCCTTATGTTGGGATTATAAAATTCCTAAAACCCCCAATATGAATTTAAGGACATCAAAATTTTCTATAGGTGGGGGTGGATGAGGATATTTTTTCTTATATTTATTTTCATTTTTTTATTGTCTTAATTTTGGTATTTCCTCCTTGCCTAGGTTCGCTCCCCCTAGATGTCCTCTGTATTGGTTTCCAAAATTTAAAACACTATCACTTCGTTTCCTCACCATTATAATTTCCATCCCAAAGTTTCCTAGTGATGAACCTATAATTATGATACCAAATTAAGATCCACTTAGAAACCACCCCATTTTTAAAACATTAAACAGAGGAGAGAGAGGAGAGAGAGAGAGAGAGAGAGAGAGAGAGAGAGAGAGAGAGAGAGAGAGAGAGAGAGAGAGAGAGAGAGAGAGAGAGAGAGAGAGAGAGAGAGAGAGAGAGAGATTAAAAACACTAAAAATCACATTATTAATTATTATATTATATCACCTTTTAGTTGATAATTTGGCTTATTATTAATTTGTATTATGTTATATTCCATACCAAACATAGACCCTAACTGATCCCCTATGAGTTAAAACAATTAATGATAGTTCTTGCCATCAATCCATAATAGTCAAATATAACGGTTCATGATCCATTTATCATTGAGAGTGGATTGGCCTAACTTATTTATTTAGTTATATGTATTAACATATTATACTACATAACTCTCAAATAATTAAATTTAAACCCCTCTTTAATTTTATAATTAAATATTGGGTAAAATTGTTTAAAATATCTCTTTCATTATAAGGTATTTATTTTCATAATTATAAGCAACATTTGGAGAAATAAAACTATTAGAAGATACAAAATAATTTAAAAATGTTAAGAGATAAGATATGATACATGTGGTATCTATTGAATTATCTTACAATTATTCCTGACAGTTATCAACCATTATAAATACCCTATGGTTGGTCTCATCATTTTCATAATACACTAAACAATCATTTTTTAAATAAGCCTTGTTGAAAAATCCATTAACCTTGGTTTGGCCTTGATTATGATAAAAGAAACTGCTAGTTCTTGTAGTAGAGTTTGGATTACATAGAGGCGGTGGAGCATTTTTTTGAACCTTTAAGGCCTTTGACATCCTCTTGAATTTATTTGAAATTTCTCATAATTGTTCTTAATAATTCCACTATTTTTTTGAAATATTATCTTTGAACTCTTTTCTATTGGCATCTTTAAGTATTTGTTCATGTATTACACTTCAATTATCCTTAAATTTTATTTTTCTTCAACATTGTGAGTTGAATCAATTAAAATAGCCAATGCTTTGGTTTCATGTGATTGACATCATGCATGATCACAT